>WFAB01003287.1:0-10000 GCA_018977245.1 Lethenteron camtschaticum | reverse complement strand
AGGACTGTCCACCCATGGTGGCAGGAGCCAGAGCCGGTCCACGGACCTCCTGAACGCACAGAATCCAGGCGGTCCGTCCAGCTCCCGACAGAGGGTCAGCCTCTCCTCCGCATGAGNGTTCAAAGATNCAGNCCAACGAATGNCTTTTTGCCGTGGANGGACCGNTACCGGACCTCCTGACGCCACAGAGATCCAGGCGGNCNGGTCAGCTCCCGACAGAAGAGGGCAGCCTCTCCTCCGCAGAGGTTCAAAGGCTCTCCTCCCCGAGTGGAGNACTGTCCACCCCTCATTGCAGGACCAGAGCCGGTCCACCGACCTCTGAACGCCACAGAGATCCAGGCGGTACGGTCCAGCTCCCGACAGAGGAGTACCACCAGGGCAGCCTTCCTCCGCATGCTTCAATGGCAGTCTCCTGCCCCGGTGGAGNACTGTCCACCTCATGGTGCAGGAGCCAGAGCCGGCCACACCTCAACGCCACGATCCACGCCGGTCAGCTCCGACAAGGAGTGGAGCCTCTCCCTGAGCGTTTGAGTCTCCTNCCCCNAGTGGCTGTCCACCGTGGCAGGAGCCAGAGCCGGTCCACCGGACCTCCTGAACGCCACAGAGATCCAGGCGGTACCGGTCCAGCTCCCGACAGAGGAGTGGCAGCCTCTCCTCCGCATGANCTTCGAAATGGCAGTCTCCTGCCCCGAGTGGAGGACTGTCCACCCCTCATGGTGGCAGGAGCCAGAGCCGGTCCACCGGACCTCCTGAACGCCACGAGATCCAGGCGGTACCGGTCCAGCTCCCGACAGAGAGTGGCAGCCTCTCCTCCGNAGTGACGTCAAAATTCGGTCNGTCCACACGAAGTGGCTTTTTGCCGTGGNAGGACCAGTACCGGACCTCCTGAACGCGCACAGAGATCCAGGCGGTACCGGTCCAGCTCCCGAAGAGTGGCAGCCTCTCCTCCGCAGAGGTTCAAATGGCAGTTCCTGCCCAGTGAGGACTGTCCACCCTCATGTGCAGGAGCCAGAGCCGGTCCACCGGACCTCCTGAACGCCACAGAGATCCAGGCGGTACCGGTCCAGCTCCCGACAGAGGAGTGGCAGCCTCTCCTCCGCAGTGAGCGTTCGAAATGGCAGTCTCCTGCCCGAGTGGCTGTCCACCCTCATGGTGGCAGGAGCCAGAGCCGGTCCACCGGACCTCCTGAACGCCACAGAGATCCAGGCGGTACCGGTCCAGCTCCGACAGAGAGTGGCAGCCTCTCCTCCGCAGTGAGCGTTCGAAATGGCAGTCTCCTGCCCGAGTGGAGGACTGTCCACCATTCATGGTGGCAGGAGCCAGAGCCGGTCCACCGGACCTCCTGAACGCCACAGAGATCCAGGCGGTACCGGTCCAGCTCCCGACAGAGGAGTGGCAGCCTCTCCTCCGCAGTGAGCGTTCGAACATTTCACGTGGCCACACGAAGTGGCTTTTCGTTCTGGAGGAGCCCGAGGGTGAAGATTCAATCTCCTGGCTCCGCCAAATGAAGTTTGGCCAGGAGACGTCATAGACGCCTGTCCCCCGGGGCTTCCGGCACAAGCTTATTAGTTACGTATTTAAGNCGTGGTTTAGTGGTAATTGATTGTGTGTGTGTCTGTGTGTGTCTGTGTGTATGTGCGTGTGTTTGCGTGTGTGTGTTTCTGTGTGTCTGTGTGTCTGTCTGTGTGTCTGTGTGTGTCTGTGTGTGTCACTGTGTGTATCTGTGTGTGTGTATCTGTGTGTCACTGTGCGTATCTGTGTGTGTGTGTCTCTGTGTGTGTGTGTCTCTGTGTCAGTGTGTGTGTGTGTGTGTGTGTGTGTGTGTCTGCGTGTGTGTGTGNCACTGTGTGTGTGNCACTGTGTGTGTGTCACTGTGTGTCTGTGTGTGTGTCTCTGTAGTGTGTGTGTCACTGTGCGTATCTGTGTGTGTGTCTGTGTCTGTCTGTGTCTGTGTGTGTGTGTGTGTCTGTGTGTGTCACTGTGTGTGTGTCACCTTAACTACAGCAGGACGTGGCAGGGTTATCCGCACGGCAGAGTCACAGCCGGCCAGCATGGAGGCAGCGATCTGAGAGGCGCGAGCTCGGTCAAAGAACGTGTCCTTGTGTGTCAGTAGATAGCCTCCTACACACAGACACACACAGACACAGAGACACACACACACAGAGACACACACAGAGACACGGTCAAAGAACGTGTCCTTGTGTGTCAGCAGAAAGCCCCTAGACACACACACAGACACACACAGAGACACGGTCAAAGAACGTGTCCTTGTGTGTGACAGATAGCCTCACACACAGAGACAGACACACACAGACACACACAGACACACACAGAGACACACACAGAGACACGGTCAAAGAACGTGTCCCTGTGTGTCAGCAGATAGCCTCCTACACACAGACACACAGAGACACGCAAAGACGTGTCCTGTGTCAGAGATAGCCCCAGACACACACACAGACACACACAGACACACACACACACACNGACACACACAGAGACACGGTCAAAGAACGTGTCCTTGTGTGTGAGCAGATAGCCTCCTACACACAGAGACACACACACACAGACACACACAGACACACACAGAGACACACACAGAGACACGGTCAAAGAACGTGTCCTTGTGTGTCAGCAGATAGCCTCCTACACACACACAGACACACACAGACACACACAGACACGGTCAAAGAACGTGTCCTTGTGTGTCAGCAGATAGCCCCCTAGACAGACACACACAGACACACACAGACACAGACACACACAGAGACACACACAGNCACACAGACACACACAGAGACACAACACCACACAGACACAGACACACACAGAGACACACAGACACACAGAGAGACAAGAGAGAGACACACAGACACACACAGACACACATAAAGACATAGAGAGAGAGACACAGAGACACACACACAGAGACACAGAGAAACACAGAGACAGAGACACAGAAAGAGAGAGACACAGAGACACAAGAGACACAGAGAGAGACACAGAGACACAGAGAGAGACACAGAGAGAGAGACACACACAGAGACACAGAGACACGGCGAGTGAGTGAGTGAGCGAGTGAGCGAGTGAGTGAGCGAGCGAGCGAGTGAGATGAGTGAGCGAGTGAGTGAGCGGCGAGTGAGTGAGCGAGTGAGCGAGTGAGTGAGCGAGAGACCGGCGAGTGAGCGAGTGAGTGAGCGAGCGAGCGAGTGACCGAGTGAGTGAGCGAGTGAGTGAGTGAGCGAGCGAGTGACACGAGATGAGTGAGCGAGTGAGTGAGCGAGCGAGTGAGTGAGCGAGTGAGCGAGTGAGTGAGCGAGCGAGTGAGCGAGTGAGTGAGTGAGCGAGCGAGTGAGTGAGCGAGTGAGCGAGTGAGTGAGGAGCGAGAGATGAGCGAGTGAGTGAGCGAGCGAACAGTGAGTGAGCGAGTGGCGAGTGAGTGAGTGAGAGACACGAGCGAAGTGAGTGAGTGAGCGAGCGAGCGAGCGAGTGAGCGAGTGAGCGAGCGAGTGAGCGAGTGAGTGAGGAGTGTGAGTGAGCGAGTGAGAGAGTGAGTGAGCGAGTGAGTGAGTGAGTGAGCGAGTGAGTGAGCGAGTGAGTGAGAGACACTGAGGTGAGCGAGTGAGTGAGTGAGAGACACGAGCGAGTGAGTGAGTGNGTGAGTGAGCGAGTGAGTGAGTGAGTGAGAGACGAAGTGAGTGAGTGAGCGAGTGAGTGAGTGAGCGAGTGAGAGACGAGCGAGCGACGTGAGTGAGTGGTGAGTGAGCGAGTGAGCGAGTGAGTGAGTGAGCGAGCGAGTGAGTGAGTGAGCGNGTGAGTGAGTAAGCGAGTGAGTGAGCGAGTGAGTGAGTGAGCGAGAGACACGAGCGAGTGAGCGAGTGAGTGAGCGAGCGAGTGANNGAGTGAGCGAGTGAGTGAGTGAGCGAGCGAGTGAGTGAGCGAGTGAGTGAGCGAGTGAGTGAGCGAGTGAGCGAGTGAGTGAGCGAGAGACGAGCGAGTGAGCGAGTGAGTGAGCGAGCGACTGGAGTGAGTGAGCGAGTGAGCGAGTGAGTGAGTGAGAGACCNCGAGTGAGTGAGTGAGCGAGCGAGCGAGCGAGCGAGTGAGCTGAGCGAGTGAGCGAGTGAGTGAGTGACNCTGAGTGANTGAGTGAGCGAGTGAGAGAGTGAGTGAGCGAGTGAGTGAGTGAGTGAGCGAGTGAGTGAGCGAGTGAGTGAGAGACGGTACGAGTGAGTGAGCGAGTGAGTGAGTGAGAGACACGAGCGAGTGAGTGAGTGAGCGAGTGAGTGAGTGAGTGAGTGAGCGAGTGAGCGAGTGAGTGAGTGAGTGGTGAGTGAGCGAGTGAGCGGTGAGTGACTGGTGAGCGAGTGAGTGAGTGAGTGAGTGAGCGAGTGAGTGAGTGAGTGAGTGAGCGAGTGAGAGACACGAGCGAGTGAGTGAGCGAGTGAGCGAGTGAGTGAGTGAGCGAGTCAGTGAGTGAGTGAGCTGAGTGAGTGAGCGAGTGAGTGGTGAGTGAGTGAGTGAGTGAGTGAGTGAGCGAGTGAGCGAGTGAGTGAGTGAGTGAGTGAGCGAGTGAGCGAGTGAGTGAGTGAGCGAGCGAGTGAGTGAGTGACAGTGAGTGAGTGAGTGAGTGAGCGAGTGAGTGAGTGAGTGAGAGACACGAGAGTGAGTGAGTAAGCGAGTGAGTGAGCGAGTGAGTGAGTGAGTGAGAGACACGAGCGAGTGAGTGAGTAAGCGAGTGAGTGAGCGAGTGAGTGAGTGAGCGAGAGACACAGAGCAGTGAGTGAGTGAGTGAGTGAGCGAGTGAGTGAGCGAGTGAGTGAGTGAGTGAGAGACACGGCGAGCGAGTGAGTGAGTGAGTGAGCGAGTGAGAGACACGGCGAGTGAGTGAGCGAGTGAGCGAGCGAGCGAGTGANCGAGTGAGTGAGTGAGTGTGTGTCGTCTACCGGTGATGAAGTCCTGGATGGCTGCGATGAGCGGTTCCCCATTCCGTGGTGTCACCAGATTGGCCTTAGTCTGACACAAAGACAAAGATCCCCGTGTGAGCCTTAGCAGACTGTAGGGNCAAGTGCTGTTAGCGAGCACCTATGAAGGCCACGGCGACACGAGGGGNTGGGTGGCCAGCACCACGCCNGACCGCCTTTGTCTCCCAGTGGCGATGTTTACACACCGCACCAGGTACTGGCTGAGTCGACCTAGGGNAGGCCGGGACCGGTTCAGATAATCGTCACTGGTGTTGGCCGTGAGCGGGAATCGAACCCGGGTCGCCAGGTTCATAGCGCAGCGCGCTAACCACTACACTGCCACACAACACCACGTACACACACNCAAACACAGACACACACACACACACAAACACACACACAAACACAGACACACACACACAGACACAGACAGCACACACACAAACACAGACACACAACACACAGACACACAAACACAGACACACAAACACCACACACACCACACACAGACACACACACGAGACTGACTACCTCTCGCGTACCAGGAGAGGTGGTCAACATCGCCCCCCTCTCACCCCCTCTCACCCACCCCCCATCAGAATGAGCCCCCCCCTCTCACCCCACCATGAGCCCCCCTTCTCACCCCCATCAGGATGAGCGCTTCAGCTTTGGCCTCCTCCGTCTGCGGCAGGTGCAGGTTCATCTCGTCGCCGTCAAAGTCGGCGTTGTACGGCGTGCACACACACTCGTTGAAGCGGAACGTGCGGTGGGGCTTCACTCGCGCCTAGACACACACACACACAGACACACACACACAGACACACACATACACACAGACAGACACACAGACACACACACAGACAGACACATAGACAAAGAAAGAGAGACACACACACACACACAGGCACACACACTCGTTGAAGCGGAACGTGCGGTGGGGCTTCACCCGCGCCTAGATAGACACACACACACACAGACACACACACACACACACACAGACACACAAACACACACACAGACAGACGCACACACACACAGACACACACACACAGACACACAGACACACACGGACACACACGCATCTTCCATCCGACGCCGGTGACGCTTCAGTCTTCCGTCAAACGCCGGCGGGCACGTCCCGAACGAACCCCCACCGGATTTGAAACTTTCGTGACGGCAAGGATTCATATTCTTGGGTTTTCTCGGTAAAGTCACGTAGGTAAAAAATTTAAATTAATAAAAGTAAAATAAAAATATCAGTTCAACCAGTCTACACAACAAAGGCCCATTCATGGCAGCGGTTTCAGCCTCACCACCTCTACATAACAAAAGGCTCAGTCCATTTACACCTTTACAGCAGCCGCACCTTAACAACTCTTAAAACCTCCCAGCTCAACCAGTCTACACAACAAAAGCTCATTAGTAGCAGCGGTTTCAGCCGCACCACCTCTACATAACAAAAGGCTCAGTCACATTTACACCTTTACATCAGCCGCACCTTAACAACTCTTGAAACCTCCGAGTTCAACCATTCTACACAACAAAGACTCATTAGTAGCAGCGGTTTCAGCCGCACCACCTCTACATAACAAAAGGCTCAGTCACGTTTACACCTTTACATCAGCCGCACCTTAACCACTCTTAGAACCTCCCAGTTCAACCGGTCTACACAACAAAGGCTCATTCCTGGCAAGGTTTCAGCCGCACCACCTCTACATAACAAAAGGCTCAGTCCCATTTACACCAGCCGCACCTTAACAACTCTTAAAACCTCCCAGTCCAACCAGTCTACACAACAAAGGCTCATTCCTGGCAGCGGTTTCAGCCTCACCACCTCTACATAACAAAAGGCTCTGTCAACCAGTCTACACAACAAAGGCTCATTCCTAGCAGCGGTTTCAGCCGCACCACCTCTACATAACAAAAGGCTCAGTCCCATTTACACCAGCCGCACCTTAACAACTCTTAGAACCTCCAGTTCAACCAGTCTACACAACAAAGACTCATTCCTGGCAGGGTTTCAGCCGCACCACCTCTACATAACAAAAGGCTCAGTCATTTACACCAGCCGCACCTTAACCACTCTTAGAACCTCCCAGTTCAACCGGTCTACACAACAAAGGCTCATTCCTGGCAAGGTTTCAGCCGCACCACCTCTACATAACAAAGGCTCAGTCCCATTTACACCAGCCGCACCTTAACAACTCTTAAAACCTCCCAGTCCAACCAGTCTACACAACAAAGGCTCATTCCTGGCAGCGGTTTCAGCCTCACCACCTCTACATAACAAAAGGCTCTGTCAACCAGTCTACACAACAAAGGCTCATTCCTAGCAGCGGTTTCAGCCTCACCACCTCTACATAACAAAAGGCTCAGTCACGTTTACACCTTTACATCAGCCGCACCTTAACCACTCTTAGAACCTCCCAGTTCAACCGTCTACACAACAAAGGCTCATTCCTGGCAAGGTTTCAGCCGCACCACCTCTACATAACAAAAGGCTCAGTCCCATTTACACCTTTACATCAGCCGCACCTTAACAACTCTTAAAACCTCCCAGCTCAACCATTCTACACAACAAAGGCTCATTAGTAGCAGAGGTTTCAGCCGCACCACCTCTACATAACAAAAGGCTCAGTCAACCAGTCTACACAACAAAGACTCATTAGTAGCAGCGGTTTCAGCCACACCACCTCTACATAACAAAAGGTTCAGTCCCATTTACACGCACCTTTACATCAGCCGCACCTTAACTCTTTTCAACCAGTCTACACAACAAAGGCTCATTTTAACAGCGTGCTTCAGCCTCACAATAATAATTATATCCAGGACCTACCCTGGCTCCTGCCACCCTCAACCAGTATATATACAAGGACGGGTCTCTTGGAATTATCATTTACTTGATACAGCAATTGTGCTGTGACGGTTCCACCTGAAGACGGAATCTTGTGTTGCCTCCGAAACGTCGTGATTTTTATTTTATTTTACTTTTATTAATTTTTATTTTTTACCTACGTGACTTTACCGAAAAAACCTAAGAATATGAGCCCCCACTGGGCCGGCGTGAACGGCTCCCCCCGCTTCAAGTTCATGTATTAGGTATAAGCCCTGTGAGCCATTCGGCTCTTGAATCGGGTGCAACCGCAACAAACAAAAACTAAAACATGAACAAGAAAATCTTAAATTGACTATGTGACTAAGTGCAAACAGAAAATCCAAGAAAAGACAGCAAAATATTGCAAAAAAATCACCGTACACCAACGCTGTTTGCAAAATCCCAGTGGGAAGCAAGTCAAACAACAACAAAAACCACAAGACAACTTGGATTAAGGCCATCAGTCTAACTCTGTACTACAACAAACAAACAACAACAACCACAAGACAACTTAGATTAAGGCCATCAGTCTAACTCTGTACTACAACAAACAACAACAACAACAACAACCACAAGACAACTTAGATTAAGGCCATCAGTCTAACTCTGTACTACAACAACACAAACATGGCCAAACCAGTACACTTTTCGAAATCACTAAAATAAACGCAGGAATTTTCGATTTAAAGCTTTCGTGACTGCAGGGATTCATCTTCTTGGTTCTTTCGGTAAAGTCATCACGTAGAATGTAAATAATAAAATATTAAATATTAACATAATAACATACAATTCTCACGACGTTTCGGCCACAACGCAAGCAGCCGGCCTCAGGTGGAGAACAGGACTGTCGGGAAGACAGAGTCTGAAAGAACACCACCAGGCTTGGCAGCGTATATTTAAGCTGGGTTGGAGGGGGAAGAGCGCCTTGATATGCAAATAACTTTGTCAAGGCGCCCTCCCCCTCCAACCTAGCAGCTTAAATGTACGCTGCCAAGCTTGGTGGTGCTCATTCAGACGCCGTCTTCTCGACAGACCTGGTCTTCACCTGAGGACGGCTGCTTGCGTTGTGGCCGAAACGTCGCGAGAATTGTATTTTATTATGTTTAATTTTTATTATTTTATTATTTCCCTTCTACGTGGTGACTTTACCGAAAGACAGAAGATGAAGCCAGAAATGAAACAGCGACCAGCTTGTCGCGTGCCGCGCCCCGTGGCCACGCTCACTTTGTGTTGTGAGGGATGTGCCGGGCGCAGTTCATTTTTAAATCCTTTATATTAAGTTCACTTGCTTGCGCGCTTACGACCGTACAAATCTTTCGGTCGTTTTTTTAACCCACTTCCCGTGATCCAATCGAGCTGACATTTTGCACACAGACTCGTTGTGCGAGACAATTAATGTTCGTGAAAATTTTTTTCCAAAATTTTACACTTTTTAGGAAAAAAAATTATATTTAATTACCAATTGCTTAATGGTGGCAGGCAATCATCTGACCCATAGGTGGCAGCCATCTCAAGCCAGAGGACGAGAGGACTCTAGCCGCCACGCATATAAAGGATTTAGAGTGAAACACTTTGTTTTTACGGGTTAATTTTTTTATTTGTTTACTTTGTCTGTGACTCGGTTTTCGTATAAAATCGCCCCCAGTGATCTTGTGGCAGCATACGATTTGAAAAAAGTTTCCCCCATTTAATCTCTCACTCATCTCTCTCACTCGCTCTCTCACTACTCTCACTCTCTNTCACTCTCACACTCACTCTCTCANTCACACTCACACTCACTCTCTCCATAACACACTCANTCTCTCTCACTCACTCACTCTCANTCACTCTCTCACTCACACTCACTCTCTCTCACTCACTCTCTCACTCTCNTCACTCACTCACTCACTCACTCTCTCACTCACTCTCTCACCNCTCACTCACTCTCTCACTCACTCACTCTCTCACTCACTCTCTCACTCACTCTCTCTCACTCTCACTCACTCTCTCACTCACTCTNTCTCACTCTCACTCTCACTCTCACTCTCTCACTCACTNTCACTCTCTNACTCTCTCACTCACTCTCACTCACTCTCTCACTCACTCACTCTCTCACTCACTCACTCTCTCTCCCCAGCACTCACAATGTGCGCCATAATGCTCAGCTTGTGGAGCGGGTTGGCG
>WFAB01003286.1:0-18384 GCA_018977245.1 Lethenteron camtschaticum | reverse complement strand
AAAACTGCATTTTTACAACTCACTACACACAGCAGAACTAAGTGTAACGTTCTAGATTTGAAGTTTTCGTGACTGCAAGGATCCATACTTTTTGGTTTTTTCGGTAAAGTCACGTGGGTATAAAATAAAATAAATTAAAATGAAAACAACTAAATTAAATCACGACGTTTCGGGCGCAACACAAGCATCCGTCTTCAGTACCTGATTTAATTTAGTTATTTTCATTTTAATTTATTTTATTTTTTACCTACGTGACTTTACCGGAAAAAAAGTATAAATATAACGTCGTTGGGTTTTTGTGTGTGTAGTCATTGGTGACTGGGCTGAGACCATCAAATCACTGCACATTAAAACCCATTTTAATCACAGGCCTTAATTCAAAAGCCAGCATCTAAACGGTGCCACCTCAGTGCTCTTATCATCTGAGCCACATTAAAGGAAAATGCAAGCCAAAAGAGAGTTGTGTTTTTGTAAGCACCTAGCCTATGTAGCCTGGGCAGTCCAACGCATCTTTGGTTATGATAGAGCTTTTAAAATTGACTTTCAGACGTGCTGCCAAAAAGCTCTAGTGATATCATTGCAGCACATTAATGTAACTGCATTAACGTGCTGCAATCATATCACTAGTTCACGAGAGTACAAGACTTGAAGTAGCTTTCAAGTATTTTGCTTGTGCGCAATTAAGTTTCAGACTCATCTCGGACAACCTGGTACACAGCCTTGGTGTGTGTGTCCACATCATGGGATTATGGTGCAGATCGTAAGCCACAAAAGTAGCTGTGTGATATCCCGCCTCTGCGGGCTGTCCTCGAACATGGGAGCTTGCAGCACTGCTCTGCGAGAGAAACCAACAAACACTTGGCCTCGTGACACGACACCCGAAAGTACAATTGGCCCAAACATGCGCTGTGAGAGTGAATCTGTATTGACTTGGTGGCCTGGCTGTGTGCTCTGGCTGCGTGCTGTGGCTGTGTGCTCTGGCTGCGTGCTGTGTGCTCTGGCTGTGTGCTCTGGCTGCGTGCTCTGGCTGTCTGCTCTGGCTGCGTGCTCTGGCTGCGTGCTCTGGCTGTGTGCTCTGGCTGTGTGCTCTGGCTTGTGTGCTGTGGCTGCGTGCTCTGGCTGCGTGCTCTGGCTGTGTGCTCTGGCTGCGTGCTCTGGCTGCGTGCTCTGGCTGTGTGCTCTGGCTGTGTGCTCTGGCTGTGTGCTGTGGCTGCGTGCTCTGGCTGCGTGCTCTGGCTGTGTGCTCTGGCTGCGTGCTCTGGCTGTGTGCTCTGGCTGCGTGCTCTGGCTGCGTGCTCTGGCTGCGTGCTCTGGCTGTGTGCTCTGGCTGCGTGCTCTGGCTTGTGTGTCTGCAGAGGGCCACCTCCTGGAAGTTGTGCTGCGTGAACTTGTCGGCGGTGCGCTGCAGGTCTCGGCACGCGTGCGTATCGGCGAAGGCCCGGATTCCCAGGCAGTTGGAGGGGTCGAGCTGCCGCTTCAGGAACTCGCAGCAGGTGTCCTGGATCTCGGCGAGCTGCAGCAGGCAGGCGGCCGGCAGCAGGGCCTGCACGTTGCACTCCTCCACCGTGATCTGTGGATCGCAGCAGCGCAGACTGCATGAGAAGCAAGCGGTGTTCTGCTCAAATGCAAGAATGGTGAGATTCTCATCTCGTTTAACAGACCTTAGTTTGTTGTAGAAATTCTGCTGTCCTGTGCTTCAGGGGTGAGCCAAACAACTGCCGACTTTACACAAAGTGGTACTCATTTTATAGGTCCCAGCGGCAAGGTAATCCGAGTAGAATTCCAACAGGGATATGAACTCACAAACTTGTTATTGGGAGTCACGCTCTCTAAGCACAGTGCGGCCAAGTCAAAGTAAACCCCAAACAAATGTCATTTCCAGCTGTGATGGCATGCTGCTGTAATGAATATACACATTTGATTAGCACGGTTGGCTACATATGGTGTGAAAGAAATTCAACAATACAATATTTCGAGAGCCAGCTTCCTCTGGTGAGCAGAGCTGTGGCAGCAGCAGCAGCAGCAGCTCCATCGTCAGAAGAAGAAGAAGAGGCAGCTGGTCCTGCCCCTTCGTCTGCATCACACCGTCGCTCGCCACAAGAGGCCTCGATGAGAAAGCTTTTCAACTATCTCTGGTAAATTCTAATTATTAGCATTTATTGTTAGTTAAAATTACAGCTTACAATCATACGCATTTTGGTACACTTTCTGACAGTAATTTTTTTTATCTTGGCTAGGAACGCAAACCCTGGTTTTAACGTTATGTCTGTAGAAAATGATAGTTCACTTTAAGTCATTTTGAGTAAAGTAGCATTTCCCCGTAACGCATCGCGTGGGATTCCTGTATTATACTCCTCACACTCTACCCCTCCACCTAACCCCGCAGCTCCTCCACCATCCCCTGTGTATCCAAGCACTATCCAGGCTCAACAACCCTGCTTTGCTTTTGACATCCTATAAGATCAGTCGCATCCTGGCTGATGTGGTCATACACAACTGCCTTAAACACTCAACACGAAGGTTCACGTCTTTTGCTCTCCTAAAGTGGATGAGAGTCCATTACTGGCCCAGCCTGCTAGAGCAGCAACACTGCGTGCACGGCTGGTGGCATCACCTGTGCCGTGTAGGCAAAGTCAACGAGCAGCTCCATGGCCGTCTCGTCGACGTCACGGATGGACACCTCATCCTGCCGTGACTCGGCCAGCTCGCCCGTGAACATGGCGTGGAAGTAGGGGAGCACGCCGCCAGCACCACGCGGTGCGCGTTGATCTTGCGGCTGCCCACCTGCCAAAGACAGACGCGGGTTGGTGGGGCGTGAATGTGCGATGCCCTCACTGCGCCTCCTCTACTGGGAGGTGGGTCTGTGGGAGGCGAGGATGCCATTGCTTTTGTAAGATTATAAACAATATGAAAAGGTGGAAGGTGCAAGTTTACCATCTTATATATAAATATATAGTGGTAATAGAGACGCAGGCTTTGTCGGCTTTTTATTGACTACAGCATAATGCTTCACAAGAAGCCAATTACTTCATTCATTGATCGGAGATCATATATTTTGAAGTATTTAGCATGAGACTTAAAGCTATTTGGACCTTGTAGCTGACCCCTATGAATAAAACTAATACACCTCAAGGCTGTAACTTTTGGGAACTCTCATGAGCAAAATCTTGATTCGGTTTGTGCCGAATTTCAGTCGGTCACCATCCTCTGTGTTTATTAGACACATTCTTACATATTTTTTCCATATTACTAATCTCAAATATACCATGGAATCATGTCAACATCCTCCTTTCATGCAACTATAAATTCCTCCATTCAAGAGCACGGGCAATGACGAGATTGTATTCACTGCAGAGCAGGGTGAAGCCATCAACTCGCTACGAGAGCTATATTGTGTTCTAAAGCTGGTGGTGGTTCAAATTGTGGCCGTTGTGTAGGTGATGATGTTATAGAGATTCGGGAAGAGAATATAATCTTGTGAAGGTAGTATTGGGATTGCGACAACCGCTGGTGCTTGTGACGTTGACATTCGTAGCGCTTGTGACAAAGCTATTGGTGGTGGCGACGGTGTGTGATGATGGTATTGGTGACGGTGGTCGTGGCAACGTGCGTGTGCGAGCACGAACCACCAGCACGACATCGCAGAACTTGCGGTGTCGCCGAGCACGCTGATGGCCTCCAGGGTGATGCGTGGATGCTTCTCGACACGTAGACCATGCGCGCCGGTGTAGGCAGCACGCCCTCGGGCAGGGCGTTGGGGTCCCCGCCGCCGCTCGATCGGCTCGTCACGTCCATGGCTCGCGGCATTGCTGCGCACGCAAAGTCAAGGCGAGAATCGGTCACAAGAATTGGCCGTGGAGACATTGGCACATTTTTTCAGGAATTGTAACAAAAGGGAAAAAGCTGTCGACAAGTATTGAATGGTAGTCATCTTCGTCGAGAGTCATGAGCCTGTGATAGAACATCTACACTCCCCTGGTGGGGACCAGTCCATCCACTTTCATGAACACTTTATTCTTATTGTAACATTTCATTGGCAGGGGCCAGTCTCCGATAAGACAATCTGTATCGGCTTAAAAGTGGTAGTCATTATGAATGCAACAGAAAATGTTTCTCAAGTCCAACTCCAACTCGGTGAAACTGCAACTCCCAAGTGAATTTGAACTCGCAACTTCTGATTGTGAGTTGAGTGCTCTGTAAACACTGCGCCGCCCAGCGAGATTCATATCCTGTGCTGTTATCCTCGACAATCCAATAACCGAGTATTATTTTAATTTGATTTGAGTTAGACGTTGACCAATCGCAGTCATCATCCCTAAGGGGGTCAATAAAATTTGTACCATTTTGAGTGAAATAAACAGTGGCCATTCTACAGAGACTGGTCTCTGCCATAGTTCTCTCCCTGGCTCAGGATTAAATAAAAGCACCAAAAACCATGTTAAGGTCCACTGAATTTACTTCCTTTTCACAGACAGTTGCCCAGACATATCGCAGAATTAGTACTACTGTATAATACATCTCGCCGGGCTGAACAGGGAATAAGGCATTGACTTGACAGCACACGACTATTTTGTAATTATTTTCATGTTAGAATGCTCGATTGCTGCTTTGTCGCTAAGCAGCAGTCCAACCGCATAGAAATGTGCCAACTTGGCATCTACTAGAGCCAAAACCGAGGCTTTCACAGTCACTCCTGGATTGTTATGCCACGTGCAGTGAAACATTGCAAAGGTTTTGTGACAAGCAGACAGTGCAGGCAAGTGAGGCATGTGAATGAATAAATAATGCTTGTGGTACGGTGCTGTTGGCACACCTGTGGAGGAAATCGTTATCCTATAACACGGTTGTTGCGTTCGTAAGAACACTGGGTTGTGGAAAAATTGCGTTGTAATAAATACTATATAATATAGGGTAAAGCACAGCCCGCAATAACACGTGAGATGCATACGCAAGCTCAACTAACACTGAGGCGTGTAGGTAGCATCTAGAAGCATTCAGCAGCATCCCGCCTTGTGTGATGCCACGCCGAGGCATACGTACAACAGCTTGTTCCTCTCAATTGCTTTATATACAACTAGCTGTACTACCCGGCTTCGCCCGGGAACTTGGATTCACCACGCCCGGCCGCCTTTGTCTCCCCAGTGACGATGTTCACACACCACACCAGTTACTCGTTTGAGGCTGAGTCGACCTAGGGAGGCCCAGGTCCGGTTCAAATAATCGTCACCGGTGGTGGCCGTGAGTGGGAATGGAACTCGGGTCGCCGGGTTCGTAGCGTGGCGCGCTAACGCNACACTACAATGCGTTACGCTTCCGTTGTAGGATTTGTGTGAGGCGCGCCGATCCGCTGTAGGGTTTTAGTGAGGCGCGCCGATCCGTTGTAGGGTTTTAGTGAGGCGCGCCGATCCGTTGTAGGGTTTTAGTGAGGCGCGCCGATCCCCGTGATACAATAATGCTGTGTAATCGCTATAATTTTATGATTTACCGAGCCTATAATAGGAATTGCACACATTGTGGTGGCTGGAAGTGAAGAGGACGTGTAACTTTGATGAATTTACCTCAGAGTCGCGTGGTGGGTGTCGAGGCCTAGCACCTTGCAGAGCCTCCGGCCTCGCCTGATTTTGGCACCCGGCTGAGCTGGGTACGGGTGCCGTCCCCCCCCCCCCGCGCTACAATAATACAGTCTAATCGCTATAATTTTATAATGTACCGACCCTATAATAGTAATTGCACACATTGTGGTGGGGGGGGAGTGAAGAGGACGTGAAACTTTGATGAATTCGTGTTAATGCGTGCGCCTATTTTAAGGGGAATTAAAAATGGCGTCCACCCGCGCCGAAGGCGTCGCTACCCGTTGGCAGGGCAACCGCCGTCCAATGAAAGCGGCGAAGGCGTGGCTACCCGTTGCCAGGGGCAACCGCCGTCCAATGAAACTGCAGCCGCGGCGAAGGCGTCGCTACCCGTTGCCAGGGGCAACCGCTGTCCAATGAAAGCGGCGATGGTGTCGCTACCCGTTGCCAGGGGCAACCGCGTCCAATGAAACTGCGTATGGTCCGGCGACACACACAGACAGACAGACAGATTCGCGATTTTATATATATAGATTTTACTTAAATCTATTTAATTATAAAACCTTAATATTATACATTCCTCTCTCTCTCATACGATACGTATTATGGTGTTCTACACTCACCAATGACAGTAGTATCTTGAGACTTGACTCCAGTAATGACGACGACGACGACAATGACGATGACAATGACGACGATGACAGACCTGTGCAGTTCGATGAATGTGATGATGAATGATGATGATGGTGGTGTTACTGCACAGGTATAATGAGGCCTTTAAATCAGTTTGAAAAATCCGCGATGCACTGAGGCCGCGAAACTTGAACCGCGAAGTGGCGAGGGATTACTAGTACAGTGAAACCTTGGATTGCGAGCATAATTCGTTCCTGAAACGTGCTCGTAATCCAAAGCACTCGTATATCAAAGCGAACTTCCCATAAGACAAAATGGAAACTCAAGACGATTCGTTTCACAACCCAAAAAAATTCATACAAAATTATTCGTTACAAATACTGATAGGTTTTTCCCCTTTTTTGGCAACAAAACTGACACCTTTTCAAGGAATCATGCTTACATTAACCTTGCAAAAGGTGTCAGTTTTGTTGCCAGAAAAAAANGGGGAAAAAAACCTATTAGTATATTTGGTACGGGCAAAGGAGGTCCCATGATGACATTACAAATACTGTACCTTTTTTTAAAATTTGTATTTAAATGTAATATAAAGTAATCAAATGTATCCATTAAATGTAATCGTGGAGATGAGAGAGAGGAGATGAGTGGAGAGAGGATGGTGATGTGTAGGACTACTTTCACTGTCACTAACGGAACCACTGCCATCGCTGAGCTCACTGGGATCTGTTTGTGCGACTTTAACAATGAAATTCTCCTATTGCAAGACCTCGCTGGTTGATCAATATATTTGTTTTAATTGCTTATCTTGCAAAACACTCGAGACCAAGTTAATCACAATCCAGGGTTTCACTGCACGTAGGCCCGGCAAGGTAAGGTAAAAGTTAAAAGGTAAAAATTAACCCGTAAAACAAAGTTTTTCACTATAAATCCTTTATATGCGTGGCATCGGTTTTATTTTATTATTTCAGTTTTTCTTGAGTAAGAGTTTAATTTTTATCACATTGGTATTTTAAATTAAATATAAGGAAAGTCGTATATAAGGATTATAAGGTTTTCAGTTTTTGTATGATTGTTTATATTGTACTTTTTGTTGTTTTCTTGAATAATTTTCTGTGTTTAGGAAAAATATACGATTGTGTTAGTGAAAAATTTTTCCTAAAAAGTGGAAAATTTTGGAAAAATGTTTCACGAAAATAAATTGTCACGCACAACGAGTCTGTGTGCAAAATGTCAGCTCGATTGGATCACGGGAAGTGGGTTAAAAAACGACCGAAAGATTTGCACGGTCCTAAGCGCGCAAGCAAGTGAACTTAATATAAAGGATTTAAAATATATCAATTTTCTTTAGATTTGAAGCTTTCGTGACTGCAAGGATTCATACTCTTAGGTTTTTTCGGTAAAGTCACGTGGGAAAAAATAGGAAAAATATAATAATAAATGAAAAATAACTAAATTACATCACAATTGAGTTATTTTTCGTTTATTATAATTTATAACTTTTATTACCTACGTAGTTTTACCGAAAAAAACCTAAGAGTATATCAATTATCTGTATACCGATTAAATCTAGTTTAGTTTTATCTGTATATGGATAACACGTAGTTTAGCTGTATCTGTATATCGATAAACAATATCGTGTTTTCATGTTATCTGTATATAGATGACGAATTAGTTAAGTTGAATATGTTAATGATGGTTTTACCTTTCCTCTACTTTGCGTGGCGGTGACACTGATTCTGCCGAGTTGTTGAACTCAGCAGCAGCAGAAGGAGCAGTGCAGATGGAGGGTAGCATGTGATGTCGATCTGAATGTCACTTCTATTTACGATGGAGATGTGTCACGACGACCCTATCATCGTAAGTCGAAAATATCATAAGTCGAAGATGGCCTCTAGCCTAGCCAGGAGTCTTACAGGGTGGTGGTAATCTAGCAAAACAGAGCAAGTTACAGTAGCGTACTGTATAGACTATATCCTGTGTGTTTATTAATTACAAGACTGTATTGCACAGTAACATTTAAAGTAAAAAAAANCAAGATAATTCTTAACCTACCTATATGAACTGCAAATTAATATGAAGTTTGTTCAGGAAACAATCCTATCTGCTAGAAAATAAACTTTTAGCATGCATTGAACGTATCGTATCGTGGTAACATTGAAATGAAATCGTTAAAGCTACGTATCATAGTGTAGTGTGTAGTGTAGTGTATAGCGTAGTGTATAGTAATAGTGTAGTGTATAGTGTAGTGTAGTGTATATTAGTGTGTAGTAGTAAATAAAATCGCTAAAGCTACGTATCATAAATGCATTCACCGTGGCCAATTACAGCCAACGTTAGTTGAGCGTGGACAATTCGACCCAAGCCGACACATAACATTTACAAAAGAATGTTTAAATATTTATTTTTAAAATATTTTTATGATAGAATATAGTGTTGTCATCAGTATGACGTAAGTATACCAAGTTTGCAGTCGATGCCACATTGGAAGTGGGTTAAAATTGACTTTCAAGATTTGAGGATACAACAACGACAACAACAACAACGTGTAAAATTGGAATCATGGAGAGTATCTATATGAACAAGCGCTCTACCTACAGCATGTACCGCTATACACCTTGTGCATGTGTAGTAGTACCCAGTAATTACCATGAAATCGGATCATTTTATGGGTAAGGGTAAAAGTAGGCTCATTGTTTTNCTTACTCTTAAGTTTTTTCGGTAAAGTCAAGGTTAAATAAGAAAAATAAAATAATAATACGTGAAAATAAGTCGTGTATTTTATTTATTTATTATTATTTTTTTATTTTTTTACCGACGTGACTTTACCGAAAACAACCGCTAAGAGTATGAATCCTTGCAGTCACGAAAACTTCAAATCTAGAATCGCTGCTTTTCCCTTTAACCTCCACCTTGCCGAGGCCTACACGCACACACTCACCCCCACTCGCTCGCTCACTCACCCACACAGCAGGAGGATGAGGTGGTGGTGATGAGAGGCTTGCCTGTGGAGGTGTCAGTCCCAGCACCACAGCAATGGTGGAGCAGCAGTTGCCCAGCAAGAACCCAGCCAGCACCCAGCAGCTTGACTGCAGCAGCGTCTGTGTCCAGGGCTCCGTGTAGACTCAGCTCTGGTGACTCAACACGCCCTTGCCAAGGGCTGGCTCGACTCTGGCGAATGGTCGATGGTTCCCGCTGAGCTGTGCGGATTTAAGCTTCACAATCATGGAATGCGTTGCGCAATACCCACGTCTAGAGTCAACATCGCGTCCGGTAGACTCTGTCTACTGCTGGTGAGGAGGAGGGTAGGGGGGTGCGGGGGTGCAGGGGGGGGCAGTGTTGAGTCTATGGGTAGTGTTGAGTCTATGCGCAGTGTTGAGTCTATGGGCAGTGTAAGTCTATGGTGCAGTGTTGAGTCTATGGGCAGTGTTGAGTCTATGGGCAGTGTTGAGTCTATGGTGCAGTGTTGAGTCTATGGACAGTGTTGAGTCTATGGGCAGTGCTGAGTCTATGGGTAGTGTTGAGTATATGGGCAGTGTTGAGTCTATGGGCAGTGTAAGTCTATGGGCAGTGTTGAGTCTATGGTGCAGTGTTGAGTCTATGGCAGGGTCTCAAACTCAAATTACCTGGGGGCCGCTGGAGGCAGTATCTGGGTGAGGCTAGGCCGCATCAGGTATTCCACAAAAAAAACTTTGCTAAAAAAATCCAAACTTCTCAAATGTCATTACTAACAGTTATTTAACTTCAATGGGTTCTTCTGAAAATGAATAGAATATTGAAGAACATGAACGGTTCTTCTGAACATGGCTTCTCTTGCCTACTTCTTGCTGCCAGAGACCTGGCAGTGCTTCCTCTCACATAGCTGAGCCACATTTGGCTTGAGGGAGGAAGCAGTTGAGACCCTCAGTATGGCTTGAAGATGATCATCAGTAAGTCTGGACCTGTACTTGGACTTCTTGAAGTTCAAGGTGGAGAAGAGCTTTTCACACAAATATGTGGTCCGCTTGAACATTCGGGAAAGCTCAGGGAAGCTGGGGTTCAATTCTCGCAAAAATTGCCCAAGCTCGTCTTCTTTTCCACTCACCTCCCTGAACTTGGCTTTGAGGTCAGAGTTGCACTGCAGTCAATGAGCTCCATTTGAAGCACAGGAGGGCATCTTGCACATCAAAGGAGAAGGGATCCGCAAAAATTTAAAAGTGGCTCTGTGCGTCTTGAAGTCTGCAAATCTGTGACCAAATTCCTCCTGTAGCCTCAAAATGGCATCAACATACTTCTCACCACTGAATGGTGTGCCTGCATTCAGGAGTGCCTTGCATGCTGGGAAATGGCAAAGGTTTGTCTGAGAGAGCTGGGCTTTCCATAACACAAGTTTTGTGGAGAATGATCTCACGTTGTCATAGGCAGCACTGACGAGCTGCCCTGGCCTTGTAACTTCTTGTTCAGTACATTCAGCTCATGCGTGATGTCAACAAGAAAAGCGAAGTCCATGAGCCATTTGGGATCACTTAGCACAGGAACAGCCACCCCATCCTTCTCCATGAAGGCTTTCACTTCTGCTCTCAACTCAAAAAATATCTTCAAGACGTTTCCCCTGCTGAGCCAACGTACCTCGGTGAAGTAGAGCACATCCTCATATTCTGACTCCATTTCCTCTAAAAAAGTACGGAACATCCGGTGCTTTAAGCCCCTGGATCTGATTTGGTTGATGCATTTCACAACAACAGACATCACATTGTCAAACTTCAGGCATTTGCTGCAAAGGGCCTGCTGATGGATGTGCAGTGCAGAGCAATTGCCTCCTTCACACCCTCCTCTTCTAGTTTTCTTTGAACAAGTGCCACCAGTCCATTTTCCTCCCTGTCATTGATGACGCTCCGTCGGTTATTCCAACAAACTTCTTCCATGGCAAACCGGCATTCACAATGGCATCACACAGCTGGCAAAATATCTCCTGAGCGGTGGTGTGGCCATGCATTGGAATTACTGTGAGCAACTCCTCCATCACTTCAAAATTGTCATCAACACCACGGACGTATATTGTGAGCTGGGCAGTGTCAGTGATGTCTGAACTCTCGTCAAGAGCGACTGAGTATGCATTGAAAATTTGGCTTTCTCACGCAGTTGATCATAAATGTCACTTGACAGGTCAGAAATGCGCTCTGCCACGGTGTTAGCAGAAAGGCTGATGTTGCTAAACTGACCTTTTTTTCCGGACAGACTATACTTGCAGCCTGTAAGATGCACTTTTTGATAAACTCGCCTTCTGTGAATGGCTTTCCTACCTTAGCAATCATCTCACTAACCACGTAGCTTACTTCGACTGCTGCATTATTCTCTTTGGTTGCTTTCTTGAAGACATGTTATTGCCTCAGTAGACATGTTTTAAGATTGGCAACCCGGTTGGCTCTCTCATCTCCCTGGTATTTTGCATACTCCTCAGCATGTCTAGTTGAGTAATGACGTTTGAGGTTGTATTCCTTGTGCACCGCAACTTTTTCTGTACAAATAAGACACGTCGGGTGCTCATGTGCTCAACAAATAAATATTGCATCTCCCACTTTTCCTGAAATTGTCTGTGCTCATCACCAACCTTTCTCTTCACTGCAGGCTTTGAAAAAGACATGATTGGGGCTGTGTGACAAGATCTATATTCATTCCACTTGCTGTCGCTCACGCAATAAAGTTTCAGTCAAGTGTTTAGCCAACCAACGACGCACGGAGACGTAATTTCCGCAAATGCACGTCATTTCCGCTTTTTCGGTAACAACAGGTGCGTAGATTATGGGGGGGGGGGGTAATGCGTTCCCATCAGATTTCGTCCCACACCCCAGTCACAGGCAGACACAGCTGTAGCGGCTGCTACTATACACGCTTCTCTGTTCAAAGCACGGGGATCTGAGCCGGGATGAGCTGTGGATCTGCGCTTTGACACGCTCCGGTGCGCGCACAGTGGAGAGCCGACAGAGGGAGAGGAGAGGACTATATGAGGCAGCATCATTGTGTGACCACGGGGTTCAAATGCTGCTGGCCACTGTCGGGGCTTTCGCTGCCTTCAGTCACATCACATTTTTCAATACATTTTTGTGCTTACTTTGTGCCGGCGTGTTGGCTTGCCTGCGTTCCGGGACTTATTTGAGCAGATCCGGTACCTCTCGTATCGAGAAAAAAATGAATATTAAAAAAGTTTTTTAAGAATGATTAAAATAAAATATAACAATATAATGTAATCACTAGAAAATTACGGAGCCCCAGTTGACATCGGTGGATGAATTACTAATTTGTGGCCACGCAATAACAAGATAATCTGCAGACTTCTAAGATGAACCAAAATAATTATGCACATCGTCATGTACAGTCTGTGGCTCGGTGCGTAAATGTCACCACCAGAGGATGAGGGAATTTAAATCATTAAAATTCATCCACACATATCAGGTGTAAATAATAATGTAAAACAGCCCAGACTGTAAAATGTAGATATTAGCTCAATGACGTGTTATAAACTGCTGCGGTTTAGAATAATCCGTCTGCGTAAAGAAGCTCCCAAAACCTCACAGCGCAGCGTGTGCGTAAAGGAGTGGTGTCCCTTGAATTTGCCTTCAATTTAACAAATTGTGTGTGTGTGTTCCGTTCGTTTTCTCCGCTGGACACAGAAGTCGCCTTTGCTCAAGATGCCACTTTATTAATCACTGACACAAAGACTGATACCGTCACTGCAGTATAGCCTAAATAAGTCCCACTGCATTGTAAGTGGCATGTGTGTGCTGTTTTAAGCGTTGCTTTATGTGCGTTCCGGGACCTGTGCTCGTCGTACCTGCGCTGTCATATGTACTTAGCGTTCCGGCACCTTGTGATTTACAAATAAAGCACTGGATACATCATGACCTGCGCGAAAGAGGGCGGAAAACTATGAATTTCACCCTCCTGCTCTCCGCACATCCAAAACCACTCTTTTCTCTCCCGGCTCTCTCTCTCACTCACTCTCACACGTACACACACACGACCCCGCCCTCCATGTCACTCACATGCATGCCGCATTCACTGGACAGGCACACAGTAGGAAACCAGAGCATCATAACATTGTCCCACACAGCAGCTAACAGCGGGGTTGCTACAATATAAAACTCGCGGGCCGCACTAACATTAAACTTTCATATTAAGGTGGGAGCCACAAAATATCGTCCCGAGGGCCGCAATTGGCCCGCGGGCCGCGAGTTTGAGACCCCTGGGTTAGTGGGAGGGGTGATCGAGGAGATATAAGGAGAGAACGGGCGGGAAGAGGGGGCCTTTGGCGGGAACGAGATTGGGACGGCTGGGGACAGGTGTGGATGGAAGAAAAGGAATAAAGGACGAGACCCCTGCAATCTCGTGTCGGCTCCCCTTTTACATTTGGTGGCAGCGGTGGGATCTTATGGCTACAAAGAAGAATCCCCGCGGGAAAGAGCCGAGGGAAGAGGAAGCAGGGGCCGGGGATCCTTCCCATCCCGGGCAACAAGGGGGCCTGCTATCAGAAGCAGCAGAAGGGGGCCCGGATCGCCTGGAGGACCCCATGGAGGACCGCATGGCCCGCGTGGAGAGGGCACTGCAGGAGCTACTGCAGAGGCACCCTATGGGGGCCCGCCAGCACCGGGACCCCCACCCCACGCGTACTACGGGAGGAGAGGCCACGGGACCCGGAGGCCGACCAGCCGGCCGGGCAGGAGCCGCAACCAACCTCGTCACGCCAGCCGCCGCTGCTCCCGCCAAAACCCCCAGGGCTAAACACCCAACACGGAGAGCAAGTGGCCGGACGGCCGCGTCGGCTGGGGCCCGTTGACAAGTTCGTGGCTGAGGAAGAAGATTGGGAGGGGTTTGTCCGCCGATTCGAGGCTGCCTTCCATGCTCTCGAGTGGACAGACGAAGAGGCACTACGAGCGCTGCCATCCGTTCTGGGCAAGGAAGCACTCTCCTCTTACACCTCCCTTCCCTCGCACAGCAAGTCCACGCTACAGGCGGCCTACGAGGCTTTGGGGGAGATCTATTGCCCGGCGGAAGGAGCCTTTAAACGGTTCCAGGATCGCCAGCGAGGGCTAAAGAATCCCCTTTAGGGGTGCGCTGCTCGTGTTGGCGAGGAGAGCTTTCCCTCGCCTGGCGGAAGAAGCGCTCAGGACCTCGTGGTCGAGCACCTCATCGCCTACGCTTGCCGCGCCGGCGTTGTAATGCCCGTGGTGACGCCGGGGGAACACACCTCGCTGTGGGCTGCCCGGACCATCCAAGCCCACGAGCAAGTCATGGGCCGGGCGCCACCCGTGGGCCCGGTGGCTGGCGCGGCGGGGGGAACAGCCGAGCCGTTGCCGCGGCGCTACTGGGTCCAGCGACACCAACCGCCGAACCTGCACCGTCGCCACAGGCTGCCTGTGGGGCAGCTGAGAACGGGCCCCCGACGTCTGAGATGGAGCCATCGCTGCGGGAGGTGTACGCGGCGATCCGGGGACTGGCGGAGCAGAGGGACCAGGGCGCGACCAGCCGCCGCGTCGCTGGCAGCCGCCTCTACAACATCGCGCCGAGCCCCCCGACGGAACGCCCTGTGGGTCTGCCACCGTTGTGGTCGAGAGGGGCATGTGGCGAGGGGGTGCCGCACGGAGCCGGAGGCTGCCAACGTCACCTGGAACCAGCCGGGGCCGAACGCCGACAGGATCCAGGCGAGTGACGCCGTCCCGCCCGGCCTCTCGGTCGGGCCGAGCAATTACAATTCCGACGCCGTGAACTTACCGGGAGTCTCCTCGGGGTGGGCGCCGTCGGTGTCGTTCCCCGGTCCCCATTGTCCGGGGATAGCGCCGGGGCCTGTGATTGCGTCGCGACCAGAAGTGGCGTCGCGACCCGGAGTGGCGTCGCGAACGGACGTGACGTTGCATCCGGAAGTGACGTCGCGGCCAGAAGTGGTGTCGCGGATCGCGCCGGGAATTGCGCCGGGGCCGTGGACCGCGTCGGGGATCGCGCCGAGGCCGGAGACCGCGTCGGGA
Organism: Lethenteron camtschaticum; assembly: GCA_018977245.1. Lineage (NCBI taxonomy): Eukaryota > Metazoa > Chordata > Hyperoartia > Petromyzontiformes > Petromyzontidae > Lethenteron > Lethenteron camtschaticum. The sequence continues at coordinate 3,185 of WFAB01003286.1, read as the reverse complement.
GTCGCGCCGGGGCCGGAGACCGCGTCGGGAGTCGCGCCGAGGCCGGGAGGGACGTCGCGGGCGGACGTGACGTCGCGGGCGGAGGTGACGTCGCGGGCGGAGGTGACGTCGCGGCGGAGGTGACGTCGCGGGCGGGCGTGGTTTCGCGGCGGGCGTGACGTCGCGGGCGGGCGTGACGTCGCGGGCGGGCGTGGTTTCGCGGGCGGGCGTGACGTCGCCGGCGGACGTGACGTCACCAGTTACCGGCGACGCCGGCGAGTTGCCAGGGGCAACGGCCCGGGGGCGGAGGCAGCCCACAAGATTGACATTGCGCCCTGGAGCAGTTCCACGGCCCGCCTCACCACCACTTTGCGGCAGAGCGAGACGGAACCAGGGGACCACGCCCCCGTGACAAAGGGAAGGGAGGGTAGAAGGAGGGGCTCACGGGAAGGCCCACCCCCCAGTCCCCACTGCCCCCTACAATGGGGGGGGCCCCCCACACCACAAGGGGGGCCCATCCTCCGTCACCAAGGGGGGCAATTTGCACCACATAGAGAGCCCAGCCCGCAACCCACGGGTAAGCCCACACTATGTAACAAGGGCGCGTTCACCCTGCTGCGACGCACTCCAAAGGGAGGAACCCCATCTTCAGTCCATTTACATCCATCCCCATCATTTCACCATGCACCACAGGATAACGAGACGCCGCCTGGTCAGTGGCCGGACTCAGCCACACAATGGAGGAAGCTGGCAAGGCGGGTGGTAGCGGCCACGTCGGGAACCTCGGTCCTGGTCGGTGAAATCGCGGGAGTGTCGGCACGTATCTTGGTGGATACGGGGGCATCAGCCACGATCATCTCGAGCACCATGCACAAGATGCTGCCGGATAAAATCCGACCTTTAGTCCCTGTCAAGACAATGTTCATTGCAGCAAATGGAGGCAGCATGGGCTTCCTGGGCCAGGTTGAAGCCCCGATACAGATTGGGCAGCTCTCGGTAGCAGGACCCATCCTTGTCTCTGCAACGTTGCCCGTACCCTGCCTGTTGGGACGGACTTTCTGAGGCGGATGCCAATGAAAATCGATCTGGCCCATGGGCGGGTGGAAGTCCAGGGAACGCATCTCCATTTCCTAAAGGCGGAGGGGGCCAGCCGGGGTGTACCCTACGTGCAGGCTCTGGTCAGTAAGTCTGTCTCCATTCCCCCGGCAGCCCAGATGCTGATTCCGCTGCAATATCGGTCTCCCCTCGTGACAGCCCGACCAGACTCACCCATCCTGGTGTCTCCGGCGTCAGCTGCCATGGATCGCCATGCGCTGGTGGGAGCCGAAACTATTGTACAGAGGAACCAGCATCTGTTCATTCAGGTGCTGAACGCCTCCGATAGAACAGCGACGGTGCAGGAGGAAACAGTTCTGGCCCACGTTAGTCCCTTGTCACTAGGAGCCCCAGGGACAAAGCCCGAGCTTGTAGGCAGCATCAGCCAGTCCGAGGACAGAGGGGCCGAATCGTGGATGGACCAGCTGGCGGGGCCTGAGCTGGGATTGCCGCCCGACCAGAAACAGCAGCTGCACTCGTTATTGCATGAGTTCTCGGACGTGTTCAGCCGGGGACCGTTCGACCTAGGGCGCACAAATCTGTCGCAGCACCACATTAACACGGGAGATGCCGCACCCCTGCGCCAAAACACATATAGAATGAGCCCAATGGAAAAAGGGCACATTCAACAAGCGGTGCAGGAGATGCTGCGGGCCGACATAATTTCTCCATCCTCGAGTCCCTGGGGGCACCGGTGGTCCTAGTCAAGAAGTCAGACGGGTCACTGAGATTCCGACGCCTCAATGCCGTCACGCTGGCCGACGCATATCCCCTACCACGTATTGACGACTCATTGGATGCACTGGCGGGAGCAAAATTTTTCAGTACGCTGGATTTATTGTCCGGGTTCTGGCAGGTCCCACTAGATGCGGAATCCCGGCCTAAAACAGCGTTCCGGACACCACAGGGCCTGTTCGAGTTCAACTGCCTGCCTATGGGCCTCCAGACTGCGCCGGCGACGTTCCAACGCATAATGGAGTTGGCCTTAGCAGGCCTCCAATGGGAAACGTGCCTCATCTACCTGGATGACGTCATTGTCTTCAGCCGATCATTCGAGGAACACATTGACCGATTACGTCAGGTATTCCTGCGGTTCCGGAACGCGAACTTGAAGCTCAAGCCGTCGAAGTGCCACCTGTAGGGGCAAGTGCTGCTAGCGAGTAGCAGCAGCAGCAGCTATGAAGGCAAAGACAAAGATGCCCCGTGTAGCCTGTAGTAGCAGGCTGTAGGGGCAAGTGCTGCTAGCGAGTAGCAGCAGCTATGAAGGCAAAGACAAAGATGCCCCGTGTAGCCTGTAGTAGCAGGCTGTAGGGGCAAGTGCTGCTAGCGAGTAGCAGCAGCAGCAGCTATGAAGGCAAAGACAAAGATGCCCCGTGTAGCCTGTAGTAGCAGGCTGTAGGGGCAAGTGCTGCTAGCGAGTAGCAGCAGCAGTTATGAAGGCAAAGACAAAGATGCCCCGTGTAGCCTGTAGTAGCAGGCTGTAGGGCAAGTGCTGCTAGCGAGTAGCAGCAGCAGCAGGAGCTATGAAGGCAAAGACAAAGATGCCCCGTGTAGCCTGTAGTAGCAGGCTGTAGGGGCAAGTGCTGCTAGCGAGTAGCAGCAGCAGCAGCAGCTATGAAGGCAAAGACAAAGATGCCCCGTGTAGCCTGTAGTAGCAGGCTGTAGGGGCAAGTGCTGCTAGCAGAGGGGTGGGTGGCCAGCACCACGCCCGGCCGTCTTAGTCTCTCTTCAAATGGAAATGTTCATACAGTTTTCGATTTAAAGCTTTCGTGACTGCAGGGATTCATCTTCTTGTTCTTTCGTAAAGTCACGTAGAAGGGAATTAATAAAATAATAAAAATAAAACATAATAAAATAATTCTCACGACGTTTCGGCCACAACGCAAGCAGCCGTTCTCTGGTGAAGAACAGGTCTGTCGGGGAGACAGCGTCTGAATGTCTCCTCGACAAACCTGGTCTTCACCTGAGACGGCTGTCGGGGAGACAGTGTCTGAATGAAGAGGACACACTGAAGAATTTGAGTCAGTCTTTTATGTATTTTGCATTCATAACGTGAATGATAATTCCCCCCTCCACCGAACGCACGTGTGTTGCTAGGGGCAACCCCGGTC
>WFAB01003285.1:0-18420 GCA_018977245.1 Lethenteron camtschaticum | reverse complement strand
CTACACACACTCACTACACACACTCACTCACACACTACACTCACACTCACTCACACTCACACACTCACACACTCACACACTCACACACTCACTCATTCACACACTCACACACTACTCACTCACACACTCACACACACACTCACTCACACACACACTCACTCACTCTACAATCACTCACACTCACACACTCACACACTCACTCACTCATGCACGGCCATTCACACTGCATGCCCGCAGACGATGACGGTGGCTTCTTTGAGGCCTACAGAGGCCAGCACGGCGCTCACACTGGCACAGGCTCTGTGATGCTGCTGCTGCTGTTTGCAGGCAACACCGAATGCTCTCAGACGCCCGTGGCCCATGGCCACCTGTGGACGTGAAGAGGCCATCCACTGCCCCAATCAGCTTCGTGTCTCTGGGTCTCCGGGTTCCTTCTCTTTGTTGTCATGATTCTGTTTAACACGCAGCAGCAGCAGCAGCAGCGGTATTAGTAGTAGGAGGAGGCTTTCGTGACCAATATTATCCATGAGAGGCTTTTGGGTTAAATTGCGTGAATATAAAAGTGTCGTTAAACCCCCCCACCACCCAACAGCTAATTAGTCGGGTTTGTCACGTAAACAAAACATTCCAATTAGTGACGAGTACAGCACTAAGCGGCTGTGTGTTGAGAGTAAACCCACTACAACATCTACTACTCGAGTACGCCGTTTCGCCGGTAATTACAACCGGCCTGATGTCCGTGTCAGGTGGTGGCGGGTTTAACGACATTTACACAATCTAACCCACAACAATCCTCCATTGTCGATGTCACGATCCTCCTCGTCAATCGCAGTTAATCCGATGGGTGTCGTTGGACCGGCCTCGTAGTGATCGAGCGAGGTGCCCGGCTGGGATTCGCGTGAACGCAGCGGCGGCTCCGTGTGCACGTCAACGCCGGCAGCAGCAGCGGCAGGGACGCGGCCAGGTGGGGGTGGCGGTGTGGGAATGTGCAGCGAGGGCGGGAGACGGCTCCACTGGCGTGGCGTGCGTGGTAGCCGGCAGGGCCCCGCCTGGAGGGGAGAGGCCTCGTCGCGGGGCGGTGGGCCCCTGGGTGCGGGTTGGGCAGCAGCAGGAGGAGGGGCAGTGCCGTGGACGTGGGCACTCGTGGCAAGTGCAGCGAGTGGAGACGGAGCCTGGTGGAGGCGGCATTTCATCTCGTAATCTTTTGCTTTAATTTTAACATTTTACACGATAAAGTAGATTCTAGTGCAACCGTGTCAGGGTTTGGTTACGATGGTCCGAGCGCAATTCCATCCGGCAGAGCGGCCCTGGCCGCTGTTCACGGCGGGGGTTCTCCACTGTAGCTGTGCTGCAGGTGCCTACGAGCGAGGCCGTGGATAGCAGCGCGGTGCGGAGACGACCAACGAGTCGGCGTGGAAGAGCCATCGGCTCCAAGGGCCACGAAGCCCTGGCGAGTCGTGATGAGGAGTGCAGCAGCAGCAGCAGTAGCAGCAGCAGCAGTAGCAGCAGCAGCAGCAATAGCAGCAGCAGCAGCAGTAGTAGCAGCAGCAGCAGTAGTAGTAGCAACAGCAGCAGCTGCAGCAGCAGCAGCAGTAGCAGCAGCAGCAGCAGCAGCTGCAGCAGCAGCAGTAGTGGCTGCAGCAGCAGTAGTAGCAGCGAGACCATCGGGGCTGCAGACTCCAGAAGGCCGAGAGCCTCTCTGCTCCTCGTCACCTGCCTGCCGTGGTGGCCTCGATTAGCACCATCGCAATCAAACACAAAGTAGAACCTGGGCTCGTGCTCATGACCAGTGGAAGACGGCGTTAGGTTCTAGTTAAGCGTTGGGGTGAGGTCGTCCCGCCAGCTCTACCGCTCGCCTGGGAGGAGCCATAATCCCACTCCGCAAGAGCCTCCCAGGTGCTGCTGTAGACTTGGCGGCTAAGGGATGCGGTTAGTAAAAGCCATTCTGCATTTTCTTCACGGTGATCATTAACCATTATAAGTCGACGTGATTGTCATGTAAAACCCGCTGCTTGCTGATGGCTCCATTAAATATCTACTGCAGCCCTTGCCCGAGTCTGTTGGCAGTGCCTCGTGCTGTGGGTGGTCTCCGTGACCACGTGGCCTTGCACAGACAGCGCTGGGGAATGCGACAGTGCGAGTGACAACTACGCACACGACACACACAGTGTATGTACACTACACACACTGTACACTACACACACCGTGTATGTAGTGTACACAGTGTGCACACACACACTATGTACACTACACACACAGTGTATGTACACTACACACACTGTACACTACACACCGTGTATTTAGTGTACACACTGTGTACACTACACACACATACTGTATGTGGTGTAGCACAAGTCGGAGACGAGGTAATTGCAGGTGGCACCTTTATCAGCACTCTTTAGATTCAACAGGTTCGCCGAGTTCCTTCTCGATGTCGTACAGCGCAGCCTTGACACAACCCTCGCCGCGTTACGCTGATGGCGTCGACCGAGACAGCCAACAACTCTCCGGCTGCGCAATTATCGAGTGAAGGCGACGACGGCGAGACGAGTCCACTCCCAGAACCGGCAGCCCGGAGCTCTCCGCTGCTGTGATCATTGGTTTTGTACCCTTCTATCTGGCAACAAAACTGACACCTTGTTTTACAAGGAGTCATGTTTGCATAGACCACAATACCTGCAGTCGGAATGCTTTTATCCTCCCGGCGTGCCCTGGCTCCGCGCTGGCTCCGCGCTGGCTCTTCTTCCTCTTGTTACGCCCCTTGACCCAGCCAAGCCTCGCCGAGTCTCAAGACTCACTTTCAGGAGGCTCCTGTCAAGGTTTCGCAGGCGGGAGGGGGCGATGTTGCTGTCGTGCCAATCGAGTGATCTGTAGACAACGTGTACACACTGGATGTGTGTGCAGGACCACTCACACCCCTCTGTGTAGTTGTAGCTGTAGCAGTGATCTGCAGGCAACGTGTAAACACTGGATGTGTGTGCAACACCACTCACACCTCGCTGTTGAGGCGCCCGAGTCTGGAATCGAACCCCGGCGCTTCTTACTGCGAGGCGCACGTGTTGCCGTCTCGACTATTTCGCGCGCGATTGGAACATTTGACGATGCCAGGCTGCTGACCACTGAGCCATGCTGATGGAGGTGGCTGTGGTGTCCACGTCGAGGTCTCTGCAACATCGGCACCATGAACCTGACCAGCCGAGTTCAGGCGTTGACGTCACGGCTGACACGAGGTGTGCGTGGTACCTGAACCCACGTGACTCGTCGCACGGCCTCGTGCCGTCAAGTTTGGCCAAATGACCCCAACACCGCAATGGCGCCGCCTTGCCTTCACCCATGAGTGGATGATTACAATCATGTTGTTATGGTGACAGAGTTTGGTCTGATCAGTCGGATATCATGCGGGCAGAGTCGTATTTACATCCAACACGACAAATCAAAGACAAAGATCCCCCGTAGAGCATCAATAGACTGTTGAGGCGAGGGCTATGAAGGCCGGCACGGCACACGAGGGGGCCGGTGGCCACCACCACACCCGGCCGCCTTTGTATCCCTGGTGCTGAGTTTTACACATCGCACTCGGCACTCATTTGAGGCTAAGTCGACCTAGGGGAGGAGGCCCAGGGCCGGTTCAGATAATCGTCACCGGTGTTGGCCGTGAGCGGGATTCGAACCCGGGTGGGCGGGTTGGTAGCGGCGCGCTCACCACCGCTCCCACGACCACCCCGCCACCCTCACCACCGCACCACCGCTCCCACGACCACCCGCCACCCTCACCACCGCACCACCGCTCCCACGACCACCCGCCACCCTCACCACCGCACCACCGCTCCCACGACCACCCGCCACCCTCACCACCGCACCACCACTCCCACGACCACCCGCCACCCTCACCACCGCACCACCGCTCCCACGACCACCCGCCACCCTCACCACCGCACCACAGCTCCCACGACCACCCGCCACCCTCACCACCGCTCCCACGACCACCCGCCACCCTCACCACCGCTCCACGACCACCCGCCACCCTCACCACCGCACCACCACTCCCACGACCACCCGCCACCCTCACCACCGCTCCCACGACCACCCGCCACCCTCACCACCGCACCACCGCTCCCACGACCACCCGCCACCCTCACCACCGCACCACCGCTCCCACGACCACCCGCCACCCTCACCACCGCTCCCACGACCACCCGCCACCTCACCACCGCACCACCACTCCCACGACCACCCGCCACCCTCACCACCGCACCACCGCTCCCACGACCACCCGCCACCCTCACCACCGCACCACCGCTCCCACGACCACCCGCCACCCTCACCACCGCACCACCGCTCCACGACCACCCGCCACCCTCACCACCGCACCACCACTCCCACGACCACCCGCCACCCTCACCACCGCACCACCGCTCCCACGACCACCCGCCACCCTCACCACCGCACCACCACTCCACGACCACCCGCCACCCTCACCACCGCTCCCACGACCACCCGCCACCCTCACCACCGCACCACCGCTCCCACGACCACCCGCCACCCTCACCACCGCACCACCGCTCCCACGACCACCCGCCACCCTCACCACCGCTCCCACGACCACCCGCCACCCTCACCACCGCACCACCACTCCCACGACCACCCGCCACCTCACCACCGCACCACCGCTCCCACGACCACCGCCACCCTCACCACCGCACCACCCTCCCACGACCACCCGCCACCCTCACCACCGCACCACCGCTCCCACGACCACCCGCCACCCTCACCACCGCACCACCACTCCCACGACCACCCGCCACCCTCACCACCGCACCACCGCTCCCACGACCACCCGCCACCCTCACCACCGCACCACCACTCCCACGACCACCCGCCACCCTCATGCGCCGCACCACCGCTGCCGAGTTGAACTCAACGAGACGGGGGATGTCGAATCGTCACCGTGGGGTGCACGTGACACTCACTGCCGCAGTGCATGCTGGGTCACGTCCAGCCGAAGTGTCACGTGTGCTGCGTGTTCGCATCACGTGATCTGTGTTTCTAACCTCATGTTGTAATTCCATCCTGAGGCTCCATCACACAACGGGGTTTGGGGGTAGATCGCGTGAAGATGTTGACGCGATCTCACCCCGCGCCAGCCGGCGTGTTACACCATCCTGAGGCTCTTTATCAGCAGCAATCTGCGCTACTTTCGTCTTTCTCTGGATACAATGCGAACCGCAACCAGCTTGTGGGGAAGGCTGGTGAGAGCTGAGATGACGAATCCTCGTGATTGCGTTGTTTACGTTCTGGGAAACACCGCGGCGAGCTCTGGGACAGCAGGAAGTCGCCACTTTCGCTTGGCCCACCAGGTGCGCGTGGCGATGGCCGCGTCTCCAGAGGAGCGGAATCGTCGAGCCGTGCCGAGACGCAAGCCGCTCTCACACACAAGACAAAGGCGCCCCGTGGAGCCTCGATACACGTGCGAGGCAAGTGCTGTGAGCCAGCACCTACCAATGCCCACAGAACACACGAGGCGGTGGCGAGCGGCCCAGCACCACGCCCGTGGCGATGTTTACACAGCGCACCAGGTACGCATTTGAGGCTGAGTCGACCTAGGGGAGGCCCATGACCGGGTCAGATAAAAAGCCACTGTTGCCGTGAGCAGGGATTGAACTCGTGTGCCGGGTTCGCAATGCAGTGCGCTAACCACTACACTACCACTCCCCACACACTCAGACAACAACAACAACAACCGCCATTCGCCACTCAGTGACCGTCTCGTCGCCACACCGCCTGTGCCAGGCTAGGTGCACTTTGAGGCTATGTGAAGTGTCGAAGGCTCGCTGGCAGGAGGTCGCGGAAGACCCAGGAGCCACGGGTTGACTGAATAAGATGACTGGCAGACGCACCACCTGGGCTCCCTACCTACCAAAGAATTGCGTTTTATCCACCCGCTGCTACGCTCGTTGTTGTGAGTGTCCCTCCTCTGCTCTCCGTTGTGGGAGGACGACTGCCTCCCACTTCCCAGCAGAGTCCACCACGAGCCTCCTGCATAGTCACCCAGCAGGGTCCATCACGAGCCTCCTGCATAGTCACCCAGCAGAGTCCACCACGAGCCTCCTGCATAGTCACCCAGCAGGGTCCACCACGAGCCTCCTGCATAGTCACCCAGCAGAGTCCATCACGAGCCTCCTGCATAGTCACCCAGCAGAGTCCACCACGAGCCTCCTGCATAGTCACCCAGCAGGGTCCACCACGAGCCTCCTGCATAGTCACCCAGCAGAGTCCATCACGAGCCTCCTGCATAGTCACCCAGCAGAGTCCATCACGAGCCTCCTGCATAGTCACCCAGCAGAGTCCATCACGAGCCTCCTGCATAGTCACCCAGCAGAGTCCATCACGAGCCTCCTGCATAGTCACCCAGCAGAGTCCACCACGAGCCTCCTGCATAGTCACCCAGCAGAGTCCATCACGAGCCTCCTGCATAGTCACCCAGCAGAGTCCACCACGAGCCTCCTGCATAGTCACCCAGCAGAGTCCATCACGAGCCTCCTGCATAGTCACCCAGCAGAGTCCACCACGAGCCTCCTGCATAGTCACCCAGCAGAGTCCATCACGAGCCTCCTGCATAGTCACCCAGCAGAGTCCATCACGAGCCTCCTGCATAGTCACCCAGCAGGGTCCATCACGAGCCTCCTGCATAGTCACCCAGCAGAGTCCATCACGAGCCTCCTGCATAGTCACCCAGCAGAGTCCACCACGAGCCTCCTGCATAGTCACCCAGCAGAGTCCACCACGAGCCTCCTGCATAGTCACCCAGCAGGGTCCCACCACGAGCCTCCTGCATAGTCACCCAGCAGAGTCCACCACGAGCCTCCTGCATAGTCACCCAGCAGAGTCCACCACGAGCCTCCTGCATAGTCACTCAGCAGAGTCCATCACGAGCCTCCTGCATAGTCACCCAGCAGAGTCCATCACGAGCCTCCTGCATAGTCACCCAGCAGAGTCCACCACGAGCCTCCTGCATAGTCACCCAGCAGGGTCCACCACGAGCCTCCTGCATAGTCACCCAGCAGAGTCCACCACGAGCCTCCTGCATAGTCACCCAGCAGAGTCCACCACGAGCCTCCTGCATAGTCACTCAGCAGAGTCCATCACGAGCCTCCTGCATAGTCACCCAGCAGAGTCCACCACGAGCCTCCTGCATAGTCACCCAGCAGGGTCCACCACGAGCCTCCTGCATAGTCACCCAGCAGAGTCCATCACGAGCCTCCTGCATAGTCACCCAGCAGAGTCCACCACGAGCCTCCTGCATAGTCACCCAGCAGGGTCCACCACGAGCCTCCTGCATAGTCACCCAGCAGAGTCCATCACGAGCCTCCTGCATAGTCACCCAGCAGAGTCCATCACGAGCCTCCTGCATAGTCACCCAGCAGAGTCCATCACGAGCCTCCTGCATAGTCACCCAGCAGAGTCCATCACGAGCCTCCTGCATAGTCACCCAGCAGAGTCCACCACGAGCCTCCTGCATAGTCACCCAGCAGAGTCCATCACGAGCCTCCTGCATAGTCACCCAGCAGAGTCCACCACGAGCCTCCTGCATAGTCACCCAGCAGAGTCCATCACGAGCCTCCTGCATAGTCACCCAGCAGAGTCCACCACGAGCCTCCTGCATAGTCACCCAGCAGAGTCCATCACGAGCCTCCTGCATAGTCACCCAGCAGAGTCCATCACGAGCCTCCTGCATAGTCACCCAGCAGGGTCCATCACGAGCCTCCTGCATAGTCACCCAGCAGAGTCCATCACGAGCCTCCTGCATAGTCACCCAGCAGGGTCCACCACGAGCCTCCTGCATAGTCACCCAGCAGGGTCCACCACGAGCCTCCTGCATAGTCACCCAGCAGAGTCCACCACGAGCCTCCTGCATAGTCACCCAGCAGAGTCCACCACGAGCCTCCTGCATAGTCACTCAGCAGAGTCCATCACGAGCCTCCTGCATAGTCACCCAGCAGAGTCCATCACGAGCTTCCTGCATAGTCACCCAGCAGGGTCCATCACGAGCCTCCTGCATAGTCACCCAGCAGAGTCCACCACGAGCCTCCTGCATAGTCACCCAGCAGAGTCCACCACGAGCCTCCTGCATAGTCACCCAGCAAAGTCGTCCCCGCCTTGCCCCGTGAGCCTGTTGGTGTCATCTGGGCTGAGGGATTTCCTCTCTCCCGAGGCCTCACAGGGACACTCGGGAAACCTCCAAACTTGTTCCTGGGGGTCGGAGATGGCCGGTTGTCTGCTTGAGGATAGCAACAATGGTGGATACACAAGTCACTTTTCGATTTAAAGCTTTCGTGACTGCAGGGATTCATCTTCTTGGTTCTTTCGGTAAAGTCACGTAGAAGGGAAATAATAAAATAAAACATAATAAAAAAAAGATATTTTATTATTTCCCTTCTACGTGACTTTACCGAAAGAACCAAGAAGACAAGTTACTTTGTTTCATGGAATTAAAGAGTGATTTGTGATCGCGAGCTACTGGGGAATTTTAGATCTCCTCAGCAACCCGTGACCACCACTCACCACAATTCAACACCACTCACCACGACTCACCACCACTCTCCACCACTCACCACCACTCACCACCACTCACCACCACTCATCACCACTCACCAACACTCACCAACACTCACCACCACTCACCACCACTCACCACCACTCACCACCACTCTCCACCACTCTCCACCACTCTCCACCACTCACCACCACTCACCACCACTCACGACCACTCACCACCACTCACCACCACTCACCACCACTCACCACCACTCTCCACCACTCACCACCACTCACCACCACTCACCACCACTCATCACCACTCACTACCACTCACCACCACTCACCACCACTCACCACCACTCACCACCACTCATCAACACTCATCACCACTCATCACCACTCACCACCACTCACCACCACTCACCACCACTCACCACCACTCACCACCACTCTCCACCACTCACCACCACTCACCACCACTCACCACCACTCATCACCACTCACCACCACTCACCACCACTCACCACCACTCACCACCACTCACCACCACTCTCCACCACTCACCACCACTCACCACCACTCACCACCACTCACCACCACTCACGACCACTCACCACCACTCACCACCACTCTCCACCACTCACCACCACTCACCACCACTCACCACCACTCATCACCACTCATCACCACTCACTACCACTCACCACCACTCATCACCACTCACCACCACTCACCACCACTCACCACCACTCTCCACCACTCACCACCACTCACCACCACTCATCAACACTCATCACCACTCACCAACACTCACGACCACTCACTACCACTCACCACCACTCACCACCACTCATCCTCGCAGCACTGCTGCGGTAAGTCTCCCCACTCTCCGGCATGGTTTGCTGTGGACAGTGTGAGTGGGCCTGTCACTTTCTCTCGCCAGAACGACTCCTCCGTCAGCCACAGTCTATGGGGATGTCTGCACCGCCTCGCCAATGCACCTGAAGTACCGGTGAAGACACTTTACTCCGAGGTTGAGGCACACGGATATTTATTTAATACAACGTGTATGTGACATACAACACTGGAGGGGGTATCGGCCCCCTCACCCGACTAGCTAAGGATACAACTCCTAGCTAAGTCCTAGCCTACCTCACAGTCCTCCACTACTGGGCTAGGGGAGGCTACTTGGCCCGACACTGGTAAGTCGGGCCCGGTACCCGGAGTCCCAGACCAGCTCTTAGAAGAGCACCGGCTCTGGCTCTCGGGACCACGCCGCTGGCTCGGTCCTGTCCGGCCCTGACAAGGACATCGAACGAGGGAGTCCAGGGCTCTATCTAAGACGTCTTCAGCCTTCTTAGTTAACTATAACATAACTGACTCACGAGCCCCTATAACGTCCCCTTTTATACCCAACCCTCCTTGAGGGGTGGGGCCCCGGGGGATCATAACGCCAAACCAGCCCCCCCCAGGGTGTCTGGCTCGGACGTCGTAGAGGGCATCTCCCTGTGCACACACGTAGCCCCGCCCACTGTGTTTCTTTCCCATAGACTGCCATGCATAACGGCCCTCTCTCTAACAACCCTACATCACTCCCCCCCGCATAGCTCGCAGCCGTCCCGGCTGCCAACATACACAATGACAATAAAAATGGATTTATACCGTAACCGCGCGTGTGCCTCACTAATTTCAACAATAACAAGAACGGCAACAAGAACACAAAAAAATGCAACAGCAAGAAGAGAAAACAACCCGACGCACCCCCCTTGAATAAATACGAATTCCGTAAAAAAAACAAGCTATATACAATTTGCAGGGAACCCACCATACACACAACACACAATGAACACAACCTATATACATGAAAACTGGCTAACCCACTCGAACTTTATGAATCTCCAGCTCACTGTTTCAACGCGCCTCAGAGGGTCTCAACCTCCGAGCCGTCAGGTCAAGCCGTCAGCCATAGCATGACGGGACCACCCTCCCTGAGCCATGTGAGCGCACAGCCCACAAGGCTGGACATACCACGGAGTGTTTTAATCTCCGGGCTGTCAGGTCAAGCCGTCAGACACAGCATGACGGGACCACACTCCCTGAGCCACGTGAGCACACAGCCCACTAGGCTAGACATACCACGGAGTGTTTTAATCTCCGGGCTGTCAGGTCAAGCCGTCAGACACAGCATGACGGGACCACACTCCCTGAGCCACGTGAGCACACAGCCCACTAGGCTAGACATACCACGGAGTGTTTTAAATCCCGGCTGGCAGGTCAAGCCGTCAGACACAGCATGACGGGACCACACTCTCTGAGCCATGTGAGCACACAGCCCACTAGGCTAGACATACCACGGAGTGTTTTATTCTCCGGGCTGTCAGGTCAAGCCGTCAGCCATAGCATGACGGGACCACAACGCTCATGTTAAACACGCAACACTCACAGGGCCATCCTGGTCAGGATCTGCGCCCCAAGATAAGTGACAGCCAGCACCACAATTCCAAATCCCTGGCCGCATGTCACCATCGCAATTTAACACCATCACAACACATACACCTCACATCCCGTATCCGTACCCCTCATCTCCGAGACTCGCATTGCAGCAATGCAGCTGTACCAACCGAGTGGAGAGAGCAACGCAATTAACGGAAACGCACCCCCGATCCATGTAGAACACGAGGAGCATTCCCGCACAAAAGACATCCTCTGTGCAACAACGGACAGGAACCAACCAGTGGGTTTGAAACAACTTGAACCTGTAATTTCAAAATCCCCTTCAACATTAACCAAATAACACTCGCACAAGCCAAAATGCAAAAAGAACAGAGGGAAAAGCCGTCCGCGAGGAACACAAAACCGGAGAGTCAAGGTGAAAAAGTCCCTCCCAGCAGTGTCTCCAAAGTCGGAAGCCTCTCTTCAATCACGGACCCCTCTCGCTCTCACCACCGATGCCCTCCCCCTCTCTTCTTACTTCAATGGGGGAGGGAGGCCCGTAATCACAGGGCTGCAGTGGTACGCCGCCAGGCCGGCACACAAGGCCCACAAGGCCGGCACACAAGGCGCAAAGCACACAAGGCGCAAAAGGCGGGAACGCCGGCACGTTGAAGTGGCGTGAAACGCCGGCATGGTGCAAATGGCGGGAACGCCGACACCCCCGAAACGGCGCGAACGCCACAGCCAATTTCGCCATCACTCACCAACACCCGGCCACTCCCTTGCCACCAGCAGCTGGTCGAGTTGACGGGCGACGTCGTTCCAACTCGCCGTCGATGGCGAGCAGCCCGGGCCCGCAGCCTCTGATGGAGCGCAGCGGTTGTTGTAGATTCCTGCGGGCAGATGTCACCTCCACTCGGCTGTGCGTCGGTGCGAGCGGCCGATGGGATCGCCTGTCGCGGTGGTGATGACGTCGCAGCTTCAGCGACGGCGATGCCGGAGTGGATGTCTAGGCTGGCCACGCCCCGAACAGCTGCAGCGTCGATGGCGGGAGATTCAAACTCAGGCTGCTCCGAAATGGCGGGAAGGCGCCCTGATCGTTGGCCCGCCTCAGCCCGTGTTGAATCACCGGCCCCCCAGCCGCGTGATGGTCTCCAGCGCGGCGGCAGCGGCACACAGCAGCCCCGCCAGCCTCCCGTGAGCCAGCCGCAACGCATCCGGCCGTGGTCCTTCCTCACTCAGATGCCCCGGTAAGGAGACATCAGGCCCCGGCTGCACCATGGCTTGTGTAGCCGTCTCGGGCTAGACGATCTCGGCAGTATCTTCCTCTTTCGGTACTTTGGGCCGCGCTGTCTTCCGCGTGTCCATGTTCGAGTTTTACTTCTGACACCAGTTGAAGTACCGGTGAAGACACTTTACTCCGAGGTTGAGGCACACGGATATTTATTTAATACAACGTGTATGTGACATACAACACTGGAGGGGGTATCGGCCCCCTCACCCGACTAGCTAAGGATACAACTCCTAGCTAAGTCCTAGCCTACCTCACAGTCCTCCACTACTGGGCTAGGGGAGGCTACTTGGCCCGACACTGGTAAGTCGGGCCCGGTACCCGGAGTCCCAGACCAGCTCTTAGAAGAGCACCGGCTCTGGCTCTCGGGACCACGCCGCTGGCTCGGTCCTGTCCGGCCCTGACAAGGACATCGAACGAGGGAGTCCAGGGCTCTATCTAAGACGTCTTCAGCCTTCTTAGTTAACTATAACATAACTGACTCACGAGCCCCTATAACGTCCCCTTTTATACCCAACCCTCCTTGAGGGGTGGGGCCCCGGGGGATCATAACGCCAAACCAGCCCCCCCCAGGGTGTCTGGCTCGGACGTCGTAGAGGGCATCTCCCTGTGCACACACGTAGCCCCGCCCACTGTGTTTCTTTCCCATAGACTGCCATGCATAACGGCCCTCTCTCTAACAACCCTACACACCCATAGCAGCTGCATGAGCCACAGTTCTGACCCTCGCCGCTTTCCCCTCGGCACCGAGAGGAGGAGGGGAGATTGCATCTCCATCTGCAGGCGCTGATGACATTCCCGCTTTGCAGCTTTCATCAACTCGCCGAGACGAGGCCACCGCGGGTTTAAATTGGGTCCCAGGTGAGTGGGAGACTGGCAGGCGCATCTCACAGGTGACACACCGATGGCCAATGGGGAGATCAGCTCCACGGGAGGTGCCGGTGTCAAGGACACGGACCCTATCCGCTGTCCCGCCACTCTGCGGCGCAGGGGATGTCCCTGCGGCCTGCAGCTGCCATCCACGCCCGTGCCGTGGCCGCGACCCCACGTGACGCCACCACCCACACGTGACCCCACCACCCACACGTGACCCCACCACACACACGTGACCCCACCACCACCCACACGCGACCCACCACCACCCACATGTGACCCCACCACCCACACGTGACCCCACCACCACACACACGTGACCCCACCACCCACACGTGACCCCACCACCCACACGTGACCCCACCACCCACACGCGACCCCACCACCCACACGTGACCCCACCACCCACACGTGACCCCACCACCACCCAGACGTGACCCCACCACCCACACGTGACCCCACCACCACCCACACGTGACCCCACCACCCACACGTGACCCCACCACCACCCACACGTGACCCCACCACCCACACGTGACCCCACCACCACACACACGTGACCCCACCACCCACACGTGACCCCACCACCCACACGTGACCCCACCGCCACACACACGTGACCCCACCACCCACACGTGACCCCACCACCCACACGAGACCCCACCACCCACACGCGACCCCACCACCCACACGTGACCCCATCACCCACACGTGACCCCACCACCCACACGTGACCCCACCACCACACACACGTGACCCCACCACCCACACGTGACCCCACCACCCACACGTGACCCCACCACCACACACACGTGACCCCACCACCCACACGCGACCCCACCACCCACACGTGACCCCATCACCCACACGTGACCCCACCACCCACACGTGACCCACCACCACACACACGTGACCCCACCACCACCCACACGTGACCCCATCACCCACACGTGACCCCACCACCCACACGTGACCCCACCACCCACACGTGACCCCACCACCACACACACGTGACCCCACCACCCACACGCGACCCCACCACCCACACGCGACCCCACCACCCACACGCGACCCCACCACCCACACGTGACCCACCACCACACACACGTGACCCCACCACCCACACGCGACCCCACCACCCACACGTGACCCCACCACCACACACACGTGACCCCACCACCCACACGTGACCCCACCACCCACACGTGACCCCACCACCACACACACGTGACCCCACCACCCACACGCGACCCCACCACCCACACGTGACCCCATCACCCACACGTGACCCCACCACCCACACGTGACCCCACCACCACACACACGTGACCCCACCACCACCCACACGTGACCCCATCACCCACACGTGACCCCACCACCCACACGTGACCCCACCACCCACACGTGACCCCACCACCCACACGTGACTCCCACCACCCACACGTGACCCCACCACCCACACGCGACCCCACCACCCACACGTGACCCCACCACCCACACGTGACCCCACCACCCACACGTGACTCCCACCACCCACACGTGACCCCACCACCCACACGTGACTCCCACCACCCACACGTGACCCCACCACCCACACGTGACCCCACCACCCACACGTGACTCGCAGCCCGCGTCTTTCTATTCACAGCACCCCACCCGTGGCCCCGCCTTTGGAAATCCCCAAGTTCGTCCCGTAGCACGACGTTGTGGGATGATTCTGCGTTGCTTGTGGTGGACAAATAACAACTTAACACAATAGTTACAAGTTGAAGTAAACTTTTTATTTCAACAAGTAAGGCTCACTGAGCTTTAGAGCT
This sequence comes from Lethenteron camtschaticum, assembly GCA_018977245.1. Classification (NCBI taxonomy): domain Eukaryota; kingdom Metazoa; phylum Chordata; class Hyperoartia; order Petromyzontiformes; family Petromyzontidae; genus Lethenteron; species Lethenteron camtschaticum. The sequence continues at coordinate 3,468 of WFAB01003285.1, read as the reverse complement.
CTCTTTCAGAAGCGACCTGGCCACAAGTGATAGCCCAACGAAGTTGCTTCTCGTGTAGAGAATTGTAGCAGTAGCCACATACTCTAAGCGCGTGTTTGTAACACGAGTTTCTTAATGTGGAGGGGAAACAGGAGACCCGGGGGAAAATCCACGCGACCACGGGGAGAGAGAGACACACACAAACTCCACATATACAGCAGCAGCAGGCGTCAGTGTCGGGATGGAGCCCACGACCTCCTGCCCACCAGGCGAGGGAGTTAACATCTCTCCACCACAGCGCCCAGTTGCCCAACATCTTCTCTCAATCCCTTGTGTTTAATGTTTACAGAAGAGTTGTTTCATGTGGACACTTGAATAGTGATACATTTCCATAGGTTTTGAGTGACAGACCATCAATGTGCACATAATCTAATTTGAATTCAAGTACAATTCTAGAATGCTGCTGCCGCTGTGTCCACGGTGACAGTGCCGCAGGGAAGCGAGGCCCATTGCCCACTCAAGCGACTCTTTGTGGTGTTCGTGATTTAGCGATGCACTGCGACCCACGTGGCACAGAGAGGGCCCTTGCCTGCAAGATCGCCAGTTCACCATCGTTGATGCAAGTCAGCGTGACTTGCTGGCGAGACACTCGCTGTATGTCAACTCCGCTTCAGAGCTTCCTCGTCTTGAATCAATGCCGCTGGCATTACGCACGTGACGGGTGGTGCTCGTGTAGGGACGGGTCTACGGAGGAGACTTTGCGTGTTTCCTTCTTGGTGATACATTTGCCCAACGCGTCGCCAGCTCGGCGTGACAGACGTGCCCCGTGGCTCGCCACTTGGCCGGCGGCTCGCAAGCCCCAGGGACGCGTCTTGGCCGTGGCCTGCTTCCATCTCTGCTGGGAATGGGACCAGGACACGAGAGAAGGCGCCCTCAGACATTCACACTGGACACCGTCCAGCCGGCAGCACTGGCAGAACGCGTCGCCTCTTGACACACTCGGCGTTGTTGTTGTTGAGCGCGAGACAAACCCGCCCTCTGTGCAGCTGCACGTGCGGCACACCTCGCACTGGAACGCCACTTGCTCGAATATCATCTTTGATCGTCAGTCAAATCGGACTGCAGGGGCTTGAGCGACTCCCAAATAACTAAACATAGTTGAACTCGTCTTGTCCTCACTTGATCTGCTGCTGCGTCGCCTGACGCGTGGAGTGCCCTCTCGTGTCTCAGTGTCGTTCCGAGCATCCCTCTCCCCTGGCGTCGTGCTCCTTCTGTCTCTCCCTCCCGTCTCTTCGTCAGTCTCCAGGTGGGGAACTCGAGCCCCGCTCCGTCCTGCTGCGAGGCGCAAGTGTCACCATGTTGTCCCATCGATGACTCCGCGTGCCGAGTGTGAACATCGATGACTCCGCGTGCCGAGTGTGAACATCGATGACTCCGCGTGCCGACTGTGAACATCGATGACTCCGCGTGCCGAGTGTGAACATCGATGACTCTGCGTGCCGACTGTGAACATCGATGACTCCGCGTGCCGACTGTGAACATTGATGACTCCGCGTGCCGACTGTGAACATCGATGACTCCGCGTGCCGAGTGTGAACATCGATGACTCCGCGTGCCGAGTGTGAACATCGATGACTCCGCGTGCCGAGTGTGAACATCGCTGACTCCGCGTGCCGAGTGTGAACATCGCTGACTCCGCGTGCCGAGTGTGAACATCGATGACTCCGCGTGCCGAGTGTGAACATCGATGACTCCGCGTGCCGAGTGTGAACATCGATGACTCCGCGTGCCGTGTGTGAACATTGATGACTCCGCGTGCCGAGTGTGAACATCGATGACTCCGCGTGCCGACTGTGAACATTGATGACTCCGCGTGCCGATTGTGAACATCGATGACTCCGCGTGCCGTGTGTGAACATTGATGACTCCGCGTGCCGATTGTGAACATCGATGACTCCGCGTGCCGTGTGTGAACATCGATAACTCCGGCGTGCCGACTGTGAACATCGATGACTCCGCGTGCCGAGTGTGAACATCGATGACTCCGCGTGCCGAGTGTGAACATCGATGACTCCGCGTGCCGACTGTGAACATCGATGACTCCGCGTGCCGAGTGTGAACATCGATGACTCCGCGTGCCGAGTGTGAACATCGATGACGCCGCGTGCCGTGTGTGAACATCGATGACTCCGCGTGCCGAGTGTGAACATCGATGACTCCGCGTGCCGACTGTGAAACATCGATGACTCCGCGTGCCGAGTGTGAACATCGATGACTCCGCGTGCCGAGTGTGAACATCGATGACTCCGCGTGCCGACTGTGAACATCGATGACTTCCCGCGTGCCGAGTGTGGAACATCGATGACTCCCGCGTGCCGAGTGTGAACATCGATGACTCCCGCGTGCCGAGTGTGAACATCGATGACATCTCCGCGTGCCGACTGTGAACATCGATGACTTCCGCGTGCCGACTGGTGAACATCGATGACTCCGCGTGCCGACTGTGAACATCGACGACTCCCGGCGTGCCGGAGCTGTGAACATCGATGACTCCGCGTGCCGAGTGTGAACATCGATGACTCCGCGTGCCGAGTGTGAACATCGATGACTCCGCGTGCCGACTGTGAACATCGATGACTCCGGCGTGCCCGACTGTGAACATCGATGACTCCGCGTGCCGACTGTGAACATCGACGACTCCCCGCGTGCCGAGATGTTGAACATCGATGACTCCGCGTGGCCCGACTGTGAACATCGATGACTCCGCGTGCCGACTGTGAACATCGATGACTCCGCGTGCCGAGTGTGAACATCGATGACTCCGCGTGCCGACTGTGAACATCGATGACTCCGCGTGCCGAGTGTGAACATCGATGACTCCGCGTGCCGACTGTGAACATCGACGACTCCGCGTGCCGACTGTGAACATCGACGACTCCGCGTGCCGACTGTGAACATCGACGACTCCGCGTGCCGACTGTGAACATCGATGACTCCGCGTGCCGAGTGTGAACATCGATGACTCCGCGTGCCGACTGTGAACATCGACGACTCCGCGGCCGATGTGAAATCGATGACTCCGCGTGCCGACTGTGAACATCGATGACTCCGCGTGCCGAGTGTGAACATCGATGACTCCGCGTGCCGAGTGTGAACATCGATGACTCCGCGTGCCGACTTAAATATATGCTCGACTGTGAACATCGATGACTCCGCGTGCCGACTGTGAACATCGACGACTCCGGGCGATTGAATCGTCCCGCGTGCCGACTGTGAACATCGATGACTCCGCGTGCCGAGTGTGAACATCGATGACTCCGCGTGCCGACTGTGAACATCGACGACCTCCGCGTGCCGACTGTGAACATCGATGACTCCGCGTGGCGAACGAATCCTGGACTGTGAACATCGATGACTCCGCGTGCCGACTGTGAACATCGATGACTCCGCGTGCCGAGTGTGAACATCGATGACTCCGCGTGCCGAGTG
>WFAB01003284.1:15000-18427 GCA_018977245.1 Lethenteron camtschaticum | reverse complement strand
TTTGTGACGTCATATTTGAGGGGGGGGGGTCTGACTATTTGTGACGTCGTGTGACGAAGGCGGGGGGAGGGTCAAAAATCGTCCAAAATCGCGTGACGTCATTTATGGACGTCCCCTTACGAGTAAGAAACATGCAGCAGCGGTGGTCGACTAAACGTAACCACGCCCATCATTCGCTCAGCCAATGAGAGCGGCCTACGCTCTTTAGCCAATCAGATCCCACCCCCACCCGCGCGATTCGATGATCAGGATTCGTCGTCACGATTACATTAATTTTTTTGTTTAAATCTCCTTTTAAAATTTTCAATGCCAAGGCGACAACAACTCACGAGACCAGAAAAGAGTCTCAGGCCCCACCTACAATAAACCTCACTACAGAAATGTTGACCGAGGGCGTCACTAAGACCTGATCACGTGGGTTCCTGGGGAGCTCTTCTCTGAGAGTGACGTGGACTGGGAAGGGGCATCAACTCCTCCGACCTCGTCCCCCCACCGCGGGCCTTGTAGGGCGAGTACGGTAGAAGGCACTTGTGACTGCAGTCCATAATATTTTAGATTTGAAGCTTTCGTGACTGCAAGGATTCATATTTTTTCAGGTTTTTTCGGTAAAGTCACGTAGGTAAAAAAAAAAATTTCAATTAAAATTAATGAAAGTAAAATTAAAATTAAATTAAAATCACGACGTTTCGGAGGCAACACAAGCCTCCGTCTTCAGGTGGAACCGTCACAGCACGACTGCTGCATCAAGTGAGAGAATTCCAAGAAAACAGTCCTCGTATATATACTGGTTGAGGGTGGGAGGAGCCATTGTGAGGTTCGGTGCGGCTGAAACACGCTGCTAGGAATGAGCCTTATTTTACTTTTATTAATTTTAATTTTATTTTTTTTACCTACGTGACTTTACTGAAAAAACCTTAGAATATCAGTGCATAATACTTGCTGATGTTATATCAAAGAATACATTGTATTCACTTCATCATGTTTACTATCTGTCTCGTTATTATTAGCGCGCTGACCGATACCCCATAATTAAGCCCACAAAAATTGCTCTTGCGTCAAAAATAACGCCGTCGGGCGCACATCCCCCGTACATGCAATGATATAATGGCCCCTTTTAGCGCTGATTGTATTAGCGTTCACTTGTCCAGGAACGCATGTTGGGCACGAAGCCAGGTCTGCCTGCATTCTTTGTACTGTTTGTGTGTGTGTACTATGTGTGTGTGTACTATGTGTGTGGGCTGTGTCCCATTGCCCCCATGTCTCCGTGTCTCCGTGTCCCCGCATCCCTGTGGCTCATATACAAATGTCCCTGCGTCCCCATTGCCCGATGTCACCGCATCCCCACATAAAATATCCTTGTGCTTTCGTGTCTCTTTGTTCCTACATCTTAGGATGGATCCACTGCCCCTGAGGGAGACGCCCACTCTCTCCACGCTCTTCCAGGAGACGCTCCCCCCTCCTCCCGGTTACCACGGCGACGACCTGGTCCCCCCGCCTCCCGGTTACTGTGGCAATGATCCTGCCCCGCCTCCTCCCGATTACCACGGCGATGACACAAACTTGCCGCCTCCTCCCAGCTACCAGGGAGAGCCCCTGCCTCCGCCTCCCGGCTACCACGGCGACGAGCTGCCCCCCCCGCCTCCCGGTTACCAAGGAGACAACTCAGCCCTGCCTCTCCAGGATCACCACGGCGATGTCGCCTTCCCCCACCTCCCGAATACGTCGTCGATGAAGGCATCGTCGTCGACACACATCCGCCGGGGTATCCTGACGGACCCCTCCCCGAGGGTCACGGGGTTCCCGGGGATTCCTTTCAGGACCCGCTGAGCTCCTTCCTCAGCGGCGAGCAGCTGGAGCGGAGCGTGTGCCTCGCGCGCCGCGCCATCACCACCGCATCGGGCGGGGCGACCGCGGCGGCAAGCCCGCCCATCGGCGGATTTGCTGCGTCACCCGGACGAGCCCCCAGTTTTGTCGGGGAGCTCTGGGGAGACGGTTCGGACGCCGAGGGGTGCGATTCGGGGACCGGGTTCCGGAGCGAGGAGCCCCCAACGCCTCCAGAGAGCTGGGACACGAGGTCGGACACGGCGTCACTCTCGTCGTTTGTGGAGAGCCTTGTGCTGGAGAAACCCTTTTCGACGGCCGGGGCTGGAACCGGCGCCGCCACCGGGGGGCTGCATGACGGAGCCGGGGAGGCGTCCAGGCGAGCGCCGGGCCATGGTAACAATGGCCACTAAAACAATAGGTCACAGTAACAATGGCCACGGAAACAATGGCCACTAAAACAATAGGTCACAGTAACAATGGCCACGGAAACAATGACTATAGTAACAATGGCCATGGAAACAATAGTCATGGTAACAATGACCTGGGTAAAATGGCCATTGTAACACTCTACACGTAACAATGACCATAATAACAATGGGCATGGTAACAATGACCAAGGAAACAATGGCCATAGAAACAATAGCCATGGTAACAATTACCCAGGTAACAATGGCCACCCTAACAATGGCCAAGGTAACAATGACTCGGGTAACAATGGGCAGTGTAACAATGGATACATAACATGACCACAATAATAATGGCCACGAGAACAATGGCCACGGTAACATTGGCCACGGTAACAATGACCACAGAAACAATGGAGGTATCACGTGTACAGGTTGGAGTGGGATATGATAAGCAACTAGGAGGTTGGAATGAGGAGGAGGTAGCGATGAGTGGGACTCGAGAGCAAAGTGGGGGAGGAGAACCGTTCACTGTGAGTGAGTGAGCAAGTGGTTAGGTGGCTAAGTAGCCTGGTGAATATCTATAGACTATCTGTTTCAGAGACAATGCATATATGATCAGAGCATGTTTGTTTGCACGTTCACCACAAGTCAGTGCAGTTATGCAGACTTGATTCCTTGTAAAAGGTCTCTGGTGTTTGAACATCTTAACGCCTAAATTTCGATTTAGAGCTTTCGTGACTGCAGGGATTCATATTCTTGGTTCTTTCGGTAAAGTCACGTAGAAGGGAAATAATATAAATATAAAACAATAAAAATAATGTTTATATTATTTTATTATTTCCCTTCTACGTGACTTTACCGAAAGAACCAAGAATATGACTATCTTAACACCTGTTTAATTGCCAAAAAGGGCAAAACCTATTCTTAATTTTCATAATTTGATACTGCCAAAAAGGTCCCATGATATCTGTAGACTAACATAGAGGCCCATAGACTCAGGTAGAGGCCCATAGACTCAGGTAGAGGCCCATAGACTCAGGTAGAGGTATTTAAGCGGGTGAGAGTGGCGAGCGCGGTAAGAGTGGTTAGGGTGGTGAGGATGCTAATGATTGTATCGCCATGCCGCCCCCCCCCTTCCCCCAGCCCCCTCTTTCACACAGAGGCTACGCAGCTGTCGAGTAAGCGAGGGGTCACAG
>WFAB01003284.1:0-10000 GCA_018977245.1 Lethenteron camtschaticum | reverse complement strand
CCCCTCCACCGCCCCCAAACGTCACCACCCCGACGTCAACTCCACGTCGCCTCCACGCCTGTTGCAGCTGGACCTGCGAGGACTCGTGCGTCCTGCCGCCCGGGGTCGTGACCTCGGTGCGGGGGGCCGTGACCTCTGCGGACGGGGCCGTGACCTCTGTGGGTCACGTGCTGGAGGTGGCGGCGGCGCGAGCGGCGCTGCATTCGGCGCGATACTCGTGCGTCGCCCGGAACCGGCACGGAAGCGCCACCACCTCGGCCGTGCTCACCCTCACCGCCGGTGCTCACCCACACTCACCCTCGCTCACACACACTCACCCACACTCACCCTCACCGCCGGTGCTCACCCTCACTCACCCACACTCACTCTCACCGCCGGTGCTCACCCTCACTCACCCTCACTCACCCTCACTCACCCTCGCTCACACACACTCACCCTCACTGCCGGTGCTCACCCACACTCACCCACACTCACCCACACTCACCCTTGCTCACACACATTCACCCACACTCACCGCCGGTGCTCACCCACACTCACCCACACTCACCCACACTCACCCTCGCTCACACACACACCCACACTCACCCTCACCGCCGGTGCTCACCCACACTCACCTACACTCACCCACACTCACCCTCGCTCACACACACTCACCCACACTCACCCTCACCGCCGGTGCTCACCCTCACTCACCCACACTCACTCTCACCGCCGGTGCTCACCCTCACTCACCCTCACTCACCCTCCCTCACCCTCGCTCACACACACTCACCCTCACTGCCGGTGCTCACCCACACTCACCCACACTCACCCTCGCTCACACACACTCACCCACACTCACCCTCACCGCCGGTGCTCACCCACACTCACCCACACTCACCCACACTCACCCTCGCTCACACACACACCCACACTCACCCTCACCGCCGGTGCTCACCCACACTCACCTACACTCACCCACACTCACCCTCGCTCACACACACTCACCCACACTCACCCTCACCGCCGGTGCTCACCCTCACTCACCCACACTCACTCTCACCGCCGGTGCTCACCCTCACTCACCCTCACTCACCCTCACTCACCCTCGCTCACACACACTCACCCTCACTGCTGGTGCTCACCCACACTCACCCACACTCACCCTCGCTCACACACAGTCACCCACTCACCCTCACCGCCGGTGCTCACCCACACTCACCCACACTCACCCACACTCACCCTCGCTCACACACACACCCACACTCACCCTCACCGCCGGTGCTCACCCACACTCACCCACACTCACCCTTACCGCCGGTGCTCACCCTCACTCACCCACACTCACTCTCACCGCCGGTGCTCACCCACACTCACCCACACTCACCCTCACCGCCGGTGCTCACACACACTCACCCTCACGGCCGGTGCTCACCCTCACTCACCCACACTCACTCTCACCGCCGGTGCTCACCCACACTCACCCACACTCACCCTCACCGCCGGTGCTCACACACACTCACCCTCACCGCCGGTGCTCACCCTCACTCACCCACACTCACTCTCACCGCCGGTGCTCACCCTCACTCACCCACACTCACTCTCACCGCCGGTGCTCACCCTCACTCACCCACACTCACTCTCACCGCCGGTGCTCACCCTCACTCACTCACTCTCACCGCCGGTGCTCACCCTCACTCACCCACACTCAGCCTCACTCACCCTCGCTCACACACACTCACCCTCACTCAGCCTCACTCACCCCACTCCCCCACACACACTCAACCTCACTCACCCTCACCGCCGGTGCTCACCCACACTCACCCACACTCACCCTCACCGCCGTAGCTCACCCTCACTCACCCACACTCACTCTCACCGCGTGCTCACCCACACTCACCCACACTCACCTTCACCGCCGTGCTCACCCACACTCACCCACACTCACCCTCGCTCACCCACACTCACCCTCACCGCCGTAGCTCACCCTCACTCACCCACACTCACTCTCACCGCCGGTGCTCACCCACACTCACCCACACTCACCCTCACCGCCGGTACTCACCCACACTCACCCTCACCGCCGGTGCTCACCCTCACTCAACCACACTCACCCTCGCTCACCCACACTCACCCTCGCTCAGACCCACTCACTCACACTCAGCCTCACTCACCCACACTCAGCCTCACTCACCCTCGCTCACACACACTCACCCTCACTCAGCCTCACTCACCCACACTCACCCTCACTCACACACACTCAACCTCACTCACCCTCACCGCCGGTGCTCACCCACACTCACCCACACTCACCCTCGCTCACACACACTCACCCACACTCACCCACACTCACCCTTACCTATCCGCGCTCACCCTCACTCACTCATACTCACCCTCACTCACCCACACTCACCCTCGCTCACACACACTCACCCACACTCACCCACACTGACCCTTACCTACCCGCGCTCACCCTCACTCACCGATACTCACCCTCACTCACTCACCCTCACTCACTCACCCACACTCACCCTCACTCACCCTCACTCACTCACCCTCACTCACCCACCTACTCACACTCACCCTCACTCATGCTCACCGCCGGTGTTCACCCTCACTCACCCACACTCACCCTCACTCACTCACCCGCCTACTTACACTCACTCTCACCTGAGTCGACCTAGGAGATGCCCGGGTTCGTAGCGCAGTGTGCTAACCACTGCGCCACCGCTCCCAAGAAAAGACGAAGACCCCCCCCCCCCCATATAGCCTTAACAGACTGTTGGGGCAAGTGCTGTTAGCGAGCACCTATGAAGGCCGGCACGGCACACGAAGAGGTGGGTGGCCAGCACCACGCCCGGCCGCCTTTGTCTCCCTAGTGGCGATGTTTACACACCGCACGAGGTACTCATTTGAGGCTGAGTCGACCTAGGGGAGGCCCAGGACTGGTTCAGATAATCGTCACTGGTGTCGGTTGTGAGCGGGAATCGAACTCGGGCCGCCGAGTTCGTAGCCCAGCGCACTAACGGCTACATTGCAGTTTTCCGCTCACCCTCACTCACTCACCCGCCTACTCACTCTCAACGGAGGCTGAGTCGACCTAGGGGAGGCCCAGGACCGGTTCGCCGCCACGGGTGTTGCTGGGTTCATAGCACAGTGTGTTAATCGCAGCACCACTGCTCCGCAGTACAGACACAGACTTATACACACACATTATGGTGGTGGTGGTGATGATGGTGGTGGTGTTGGTGATGGTGGTGTTGGTGATGATGGTGGTGTTGGTGATGGTGGTGTTGGTGATGATGGTGGTGTTGGTGATGGTGGTGTTGGTGATGGTGGTGTTGGTGATGGTGATGATGGTGGTGTTGGTGATGGTGGTGTTGGTGATGATGGTGGTGTTGGTGATGGTGGTGATGGTGATGATGGTGGTGTTGGTGATGGTGATGATGGTAGTGTTGGTGATGGTGGTGTTGGTGATGGTGGTGATTGTGTTCGTGATGGCGGTGGTGTTGACCACCTCCGGTTTGACAGCAGAGGTCTCACTCCAAATCAGTCGGGCGGCATATTTAATCGGCTGCGTAACGCTGTGTGGAAGCTACCTGGTCTGTCGCTCCACACGAAGCTTCGGGTCTTCTCGGCCACAGTCATTCCCTACCTTCTCTACGCTTGTGAAACGTGGACCCCTCTAATGCAGTGGTTCTTAGCCTTTACTGCAGTCTTTCACCCATTTGGTTCTCAATCGTAAAAATGTACAATGTTAATAAATTAATACATTGATTTGATGAAACAAAGTGGCTGTACTTCCATGCCCGTGCTTAATTTGTGTTTCGATGATTTACTTTCGAAAATACAACCTGGCTATCCTCAGAAAGGGCATCCCTCACCCCGAAAGGGTCCGTGCCTCCCAGGTAAAGAAGCACTGCTCTAATGAACATCTGTGCCGGTGAGAAACATTCAGACCGGCCTGCCTACGATCCATCCTGGGTTTGATGGATCGTAGGCATGCCAAACCACGGCATGCCCAAACAGCTTCTGTCTGGCCGAATAGAAGGCGCTAAACGGGCACGACAGGGGCTGGAGAAGAGATGGACAAGAGGATGTGGAGCTGAGTGGACTTGCCGATGACTGGTACCAGCGGTGTCAATATCAGCCTCTGTGGAGGAGGCTCGTGAAGGACGCTGCTACTGGGCAGTTGGAGGCAGTCGCCCTCCATCAATAATGGAGGGCAGAGGAGCGACGCTCAAAACAACGAGCGGAGCGCTGGGCGGCTAAAATACAGCAAGTTGGCACAGTAGCTGGTGCATACCGGTCATCTCAGTCTGTCAACCCATGGCACCTGGGTCTGTCCCATGTCCCGTGACCTGTCGATGAGCCTTCAACACTTCATGTGGCCTCAAAGTGCACCTGGCCTGGCACACATCCCACGGTGACATCAATGATGATGGTGTTGGTGAAATTATCGTTGTGGTGGTGGTGGTGTTGATGATGTCACAGGTGAAGCTGTTCCTCCCGCTCCTCACCGCAAGAAGAAGGAGCCACCACCAGTTCCACCCAAACCGTGAGTGCAACGCCACCCGCTCACCGCCCGCTCACCGCCCGCTCCCTACTCACCACGTGCACCATACACACACAGCACGTATATACACAACACAGACACACCACTTACCATACACATTTATTCATGCGCTCACCACTCACTCACCGCTCGAAAACCATACACCAAACACTCCGACACCACATGCACACTGCTTACACACTACTCACCCCAACGACTCGCCTACTCACCCCACACTCATCCCACTCACCTACGCACTCACCCACTTACTCACCCGCTCAATCATTCACCCAGCTCACTCACTCACGCACTCACTTACCCTTGAAACTACAAATAATTTAAATGTTACCAAGTAAGACCCACTGAGCAATGTAGCTCTTTATCAGAAGCGACCTGGCTATAAATGACAGCTCAACGAAGTGGCTTATCATGTGCAAATTGACAGCAGCCAAATACTCAAAGCGCACGTTTCTAAATGTGGAGGGGAAAACCGGAGGACCCGGAGAAAAAATCCACGCGACCACAGAGAGAGAGAAAGAGACACGCAAACTTGGAATATACAACAGGCGTCAGGATCGGGATCGAACCCACGCCCTCCTGTATACCAGGCGAGGTAGTTAACATCTCCTAGCCACCGTGATGATGATGAGAGAGAGAGAGAGAGACACGCAAACTCCGAATATACAACAGGCGTCAGGATCGGGATCGAACCCACGCCCTCCTGTATACCAGGCGAGGTAGTTAACATCTCCTAGCCACCGTGATGATGATGAGAGAGAGAGAGACACGCAAACTCCGAATATACAACAGGCGTCAAGATCGGGATCGAACCCACGCCCTCCTGTATACCAGGCGAGGTAGTTAACATCTCCTAGCCACCGTGATGATGATGAGAGAGAGAGAGAGACACGCAAACTCCGAATATACAACAGGCGTCAGGATCGGGATCGAACCCACGCCCTCCTGTATACCAGGCGAGGCAATTAACATCCCGTCACCGTGTGCCAGCAGAGGTTTGCCGCTGTGCGTACTTCCGATTGAGAACTCTACGGGATCAGTTTTCAAATTTAGCACGGGGAGAGTGAACACACAGGCTCCAAATATTACAGGCGTCAGGAACTCGCCCATTTACTCACACAGCCTCGTTTGGTTTAACACGTAGACATTCGCGACCAATGTCATCCATAATAAGGGTAAGTTTTTTTTACTCACCCACGCAATCACTCACACTCATTCACTCACCCACCCGCTCACTCACCCTCGTTCACTCACCCACCCGCTCACTCACCCACCCGCTCACCCTCATTCACTCACCCACGCAAACACTCACTCTCATTCACTCACCCACCCGCTCACTCACCCTCATTCACTCACCCACTCGCTCACTCACCCTCATTCACTCACCCGCTCACTCACCCTCATTCACTCACCCACCCGCTCAATCGCCCTCATTCACTCACCCACCCGCTCACTCACCCTCATTCACTCACCCACCCGCTCACTCACCCTCATTCACTCACCCACCCGCTCACTCACCCTCATTCACTCACCCACCCGCTCAATCGCCCTCATTCACTCACCCACCCGCTCAATCGCCCTCATTCACTCACCCACCCGCTCACTCACCCTCATTCACTCACTCACCCGCTCACTCACCCTCATTCACTCACCCACCCGCTCACTCACCCTCATTCACTCACCCACCCGCTCAATCGCCCTCATTCACTCACCCACCCGCTCAATCGCCCTCATTCACTCACCCACCCACCCGCTCAATCGCCCTCATTCACTCACCCACCCGCTCACTCACCCTCATTCACTCACTCACCCGCTCACTCACCCTCATTCACTCACCCACCCGCTCACTCACTCTCATTCACTCACCCTCATTCACTCACCCACCCGCTCACTCACTCTCATTCACTCACCCACTCGCTCACTCACTCTCATTCACTCACCCTCATTCACTCACCCACCCGCTCACTCACCTCTGTTCCACCTGCACCCCCCCCCCCCCCTCAGGGTCTCGCGTCATCCAATCACGTCGCGGATCCTGTCGTCGACTCCGCCCCCTCCACCCCCTCCGCCTCCTCCCATCGGTCGGATAAAACCACGCGTGGGGTTCGTATCAGCGATTGTGTGAACCGGTCCTGGGGCTCTCCTAGGTCGACTCAGCCTTGAATGAGTGCCTTGTGTGGTGTTCGCTAAACATCAGTACTGGGGAGACAAAGGCGGCCAGGTGTGGTGCTCGTGACTGTATGCCCTCGTGCGCCGTGCCGGCCTTCACAGGTGCTCACTAACAGCACTTTACCCAACAGTCTGTTACGGCTACATGGGGGATCTTTGTTGTGGGCGAGTGTGTTTGTGAGCATCTGTTGGTGAGTGTGTGAATAGGTGGGTGTGTGTGCAGAAGGTTCCCCATACCTAGGCAGTGAGCTTACAACCGCCTCCGGTTTGGCAGCAGAGGTCTCGCTCCGAATCAGTCGAGCAGCGTTATCTTTTCATCTTCTGCGTAATGCTGCGTGGATGCCAGCTCGTCTGTCACTCCATACAACAAAGCTCCGGGTCTTCTTAGCCACAGTCATGCCCTCCCTTCGTTACGCTTGCGAGACGTGCAGGCCTCGAATTGACCCTCTGCACCGGTTTGAAGTATTCAGGCTGACCCTGCCTACGATCCATCCTGGGTTGAAACCAGACTGGATTACAGTATGATTGAACTCACAGATGATTGAGAGATCTCGACAGAGTCCCATTGGTAAGCTCCTCCAGTAGGTGAGGCTGCGTTGGCTGGGTCATGTAGCCTGCATGCTCAGCCACCCCATGTCCAAGCAGCTTCTGTTTGGCCGGATAGAGGTGGCTAAACAGACACGGCACAGGCTATAGAAGAGATGGACTGATGCAGTACAGGAGGATGTGGAGCTGAGTGCACTTGCCAAAGACCGGTACCGGGGGTCTCAAGGTCGGCCTCGGTGGAGGAGGCTCGTGAAGGATGCTCCTGGTCAGTTTGAGGCAGTCGCCCTCCAACATCAGCGGAAGGCGGGGGAGTGACGCTCACAATAACGAGCATAGCATGGTGCTGGCCTTCATAGGTGCTCGCAATCAGCACTTGTTCCTCAAGTATGTTAAAGCTATAAGGGGGATATTTGTGTTTGTGTCCGTGTGTGTGTGTGCGCACGCCCAGGGTGAGGAAGTCCATGTCGGAGCGTGATATCCGCCAGTCGAAGGACGCGCTCATCCAGGACCTGGAGAAGAGACTGCACATGAGATCCATTCCGCGACAGGCATCCAACCCCACCACCATAACCACAACCACCTCGCCACAACCACCCCACCAGCACCACAACCACCTCCACCGCACCACCCCACCACCACCACGGCCACCATAACCACAACTGCCTCACCAAGCCTCCACACCAGCACCACCCCACCACCACTACGGCCACCATAACTGCAACCACACCTCCACTTCCTACATCGCAACCACGTCCACCGCACGACGACATTAGTACCTCCACCACACCACCACCACAACCACCACCACCACACCACCCAACCACAACCACTACAACGACACCTCCACCACCTCCATCACAACCACCTACACCGCACCACGACATTAGCACCTCCACCACACTCACCTCAACCACTACAACCACCAAACCACCATAATCACCACCACCATCACCACCACCACAATCACCACCACCATCATCACCACCAACACCACCACCACCATCATCACCATCACCACCACCACCATCACCACCACCATCACCACCACCACCATCATCATCACCACCATCATCACCACCATCATCACCACCACCACCATCACCACCACCACCATCACCACCACCATCACCACCACCATCACCACCACCATCACAGTGGAGTGACTTCAGGTCAGGTCAGTGCGTGATCGGTCACCCCACCCCTCCCCCACACAGCCGCGCTTGTCGCACGAGGAGAAGATGGCGCGGCGACTGTTTGGGAACAAATACGAGGTGAGGAGCAGCAGCACACAGCCAGCAGCACACAGCCAGCAGCACACAGCCAGCAGCACACAGCCAAAAGCACACCACAGCAGCACACCACAGCAGCACACACGCCATGTCCACCATGCAGCATTCAGGCAGCAGCACACCACATCGTGTCCATCACGCAGCAACACACAGCCAACAGCACACCACAGCAGCACACCACAGCAGCACACCACAGCAGCACACCACGCCATGTCCACCACGCAGCATTCAGGCAGCAGCACACCACATCGTGTCCATCACGCAGCAACACACAGCCAACAGCACACCACAGCAGCACACCACAGCAGCACACCACAGCAGCACACCACGCCATGTCCACCACGCAGCATTCAGGCAGCAGCACACCACATCGTGTCCACCACGCAGCAGCACACAGCCAACAGCACACCACACCTTAACCACCACACAGCACACAGCAGCACACAGCCAACAACACACCACACCATGTCCACCACACAGCAGCACACACGCAGCAGCACACAGCCAACAGCACACCACACCTTAACCACCACACAGCACACAGCAGCACACAGCCAACAACACACCACACCATGTCCACCACACAGCAGCACACAGCCAACAGCACACCACACTGTGTCCACGCAGCACACAGCCAACAACACACCACACCGTAACCACCACACAGCATACAGCCAGCAGCGCACCACACCGTATCCACCACGCAGCACACAGCAGCACACAGCCAACAACACACCACTCCATGTCCACCACACAGCACACAGCAGCACATAGCCAGCAGCACACCACACTGCGTCCACCATGCATGACAGAGCAGCACACCGCAGCACCACACAAACTGTGCACACCACACACACATAACGCCACCACGCCAACACAACAACAACAGCCTCACAACAACAGCTGCACAACCGCCCTCTCTCCCGTGTTTCTGTTCCAGGACTCGGTCACGTCTGACACAGACATCGCCAGCGACCCGGGGGCCAGGTGACCACCACGTGACCCCCACGTGACCCCCGCGTGACCCCCACGTGACCCTCGTGTGACCCCCACGTGACCCCCGCGTGACCCACGCGTAGACCCCCGCACGACTCACGCATGATCCCGATGCGCTGTGCTACGAACCCGGTGACGCAAATTCGCAAGTTCGATTCCCGCGCACAGCCACCAACACCTTGGCGATTATCTGAACCGGTCCTGGGCATCTCCTAAGTCGACTGAGCCTCAAATGAGTACCTGGTGCGACATGTAAACATCGCCACTAGGGAGACAAATGCGGCCAGGCGTGGTCCTGGCCCACCCACCCCCTCGTGTGTGCTCACTAGCACCACTTGCGCCAACAGTCTGTTAAGGCTATAGGGGGGACCTTTGTCTTTGTGTGCAGTGTGCCCGAGTGCCCTCTGACCCGGCAGTACTACCGGCCTCACTTTGTGCAGCCGCTGAG
>WFAB01003283.1:0-18492 GCA_018977245.1 Lethenteron camtschaticum | reverse complement strand
GTGGCTGTCGCTACGCCTGCTGCTGCTGCTGCTGTTGTGTGGTTGTAATGAGGGCAAGGCTGATGGTTGTTGTGGTTGTTGTTGTTGTTGAGAAACGCGTCGCTCGCAGCTGCCTCTGCACAAGTCGCCTGCACTCAACTGGGCAATGGCGGCCGCCCTTGGTGGTGGTGGAGGGAGGGGGTGGTGACGTCATTTATTGGTGGTGGTGGGGTGACGTCATCGTTGTGAGTGGGTGACGTCATCGATTGTTGGTGGTGGGGTGACGTCATCGTTTGAGTGGGTGACGTCATCNTTGTTGGTGGTGGGGTGACGTCATCCTTGTGAGAGGGTGACGTCATTTATTGGTGGTGGTGGGTGACGTCATCCTTTGTGAGTGGGTGACGTCATTTATTGGTGGTGGTGGGTGACGTCATTCTTGTGAGAGGGGTGACGTCATTTATTGGTGGTGGTGGGTGACGTCATCCTTTGTGAGTGGGTGACGTCATTTATTGGTGGTGGGGTGACGTCATCCTTGGTGAGAGTGGGTGACGTCATTTTTGNGTGGGGGTGACGTCATCCTTGTGAGAGTGGGTGACGTCATTTTTGGTGGTGGTGGGGTGACGTCATCCTTTGTGGTGGGTGACGTCATTATTGGTGNGGTGGTGACGTCATCCTTGGTGAGAGGGGTGACGTCATTTTTGGTGGTTGGGTGACGTCATCCTTTGTGAGTGGGTGACGTCATTTGTGGTGGTGGGTGACGTCATCCTTGGTGAGAGGGGTGACGTCATTTTTGGTGGTGGGGTGACGTCATCCTTTGTGAGGTGGGTGACGTCATCCTTGGTGGTTGGGTGATCATCCTTGGGGGGGTGACGTCATATATGGTGGTGGTGGGGGACGTCATCCTTGGTGGTGGGTGACGTCATCTTAGTGGTGGTGTGACGTCATGCTGGTGGTGGGGTGACGTCATCTTGGTGGTGGTGAGGAATACGTCCCTTGATGGTGGTATGACGTCATCATTGGTGGGGAAAATTACGTCATCTAGGTCGCGGAGTGACGCACCCTTGGCGGTGAGTGATGGATGACGTCATCATTTGGGTTGTGGATTACGTCATCCTTGGTGTGGGAAGACGTCATTCTCGCTGGTGGATGGCGTCATCCTGGTCGTGGTGTGACGTCATCATAGTGGTGTGTCGACGTCATCCGGGCATCCGACCGCCGCCGTTGTCACCGGGTGCGTGACGTCACCCGCCGCTTCGTTACCGAGCGAGTGACGTCACTACACCCTCATCCCTGTTCACGCTACGGTGGGGTGTGACGTCACGCGAGGAAGGCTGTCAGCGACACTCGGCGCGATGACGTCACTCGCGCGATGACGTCACTCGCGCGATGACGTCACCCGCCGCTTCGTTACCGAGCGAGTGACGTCACTACACCGTCATTCCTGTTCACGCTACGGTGGGGTGTGACGTCACGCGAATAAGGCTGTCAGCGACGAGCGTCACGCCGACGNCACTCGGCGCGATGACGTCACTCGGCGCGATGACGTCACTCTGTCATACACCTCATCCCTGACGTCACTGCGCGATGACGTCACCCCGATTCCTGTTCACGCTACGGTGGGGTGTGACGTCACGCAAGGAAGGCTGTCAGCGACGACTCGGCGCAATGACGTCACTCTGTGGATGACGTCACTCGGCGCGATGACGTCACTACACCCCGATTCCTGTTCACGCTACGGTGGGTGTGACGTCACGCGAGAAGGCCGTCAGCGACGCGACTCGGCGCGATGACGTCACCGGCGCGATGACGTCACCCGCCACTGACGTCATAGCGATGGACTGACTCGACACGGAGTGATACAGGCACGGATTTTAATGCGAATTTGTCCCGTGAAGGAGCGGCGGCGGGAAAAGTTTAAAAGTTTTTAAAAAAACAGCGTCGCGACTGGGCACAGAAACACGGCACCGCCATCCACTTAACAACATCATCACCATCATCATCATCACCATCATCATCACCACATCATCACCACCATCACCACCATCACNCATCACCACCATCATCATCACCATCACCACCATCACAACATCATCACATCATCACCATCATCATCACCATCATCATCACCATCATCATCATCACCATCATCATCATCACCATCATTAGCTNATCATCACCATCATCACCATCATCACCATCATCANCATCACCATCATCACCATCATCACCATCCACCATCATCACATCATCATCACCATCATCATCATCACCACACATCACCATCATCACCATCATCATCACCATCACCATCATCACCAACAACAACAACACCATCATCACCATCATCATCACCATCATCACCATCAACACCATCATCACCATCATCACCATCTTATCATCATCATCATCACCATCANATCTCATCATCATCACCATCATCATCACCACCATCATCATCATCACCACCATCATCATCATCACCACCACCAAACAACACCACCATCACCACCACCATCATCATCATCACCACCAACAACATCACCACCATCACCACCATCATCACTACCATACTACCATCCACTTACCAACAACATCACCACCATCATCACCATCATCGTCACCACCATCATCATCATCACCACCATCATCACCACCATCATCATCATCATCACCATCATCACCACCATCCACTTACCAACAACATCACCATCACCATCATCACCACCATCATCACCATCATCACCACCNTCATCATCATCACCACCATCATCACCATCACACCACCACATCACCACCATCATCACCATCATCAACCACCATCATCATCATCATCATCACCACCATCATCACCAGTTCATCATCATTACCATCATCACCATCACCATCATCACCATCATCACCACCATCATCACCATCACACCACCATCATCATCATCATCACCACCATCNCCACCAGTCACCACCATCATCAGTTGAACCATCATCATCATCACCATCATCACCACCATCACCACCATCATCACCACCACTCATCACCATCATCACCATCATCATCATCATCACCACCATCACCACCATCATCACCACCATCATCACCATCATCACCACCATCATCACCATCACCACCATCACCACTCATCCACCNTCATCACCATCATCACCATCATCATCATCACCATCATCACCATCACTACGACTACCAGCAAGTAACAGGAACATCCCCCCCGTCTCAACCCTGAGTTGAACTCGTCCATTGAGGATGACGTCACCCCCCCCCACTGAGGATGACGTCACCCCCCCCCACTGAGTTGAACTCGCCACTGAGGATGACGTCACCCCCCCCCCCACTGAGGATGACGTCACCCCCCTCCCACTGAGTTGAACTCGTCCATTGAGGATGACGTCACCCCCCCCCCNACTGAGGATGACGTCACCCCCCTCCCACTGAGTTGAACTCGCCACTGAGGATGACGTCACCCCCCCCCCCCACTGAGGATGACGTCACCCCCCTCCCACTGAGTTGAACTCGCCCACTGAGGATGACGTCACCCCCCCCCACTGAGGATGACGTCACCCCCCTCCCACTGAGTTGAACTCGCCACTGAGGATGACGTCACCCCCCCCCCCACTGAGGATGACGTCACCCCCCCTCCCACTGAGTTGAACTCGCCACTGAGGATGACGTCACCCCCCCCCACTGAGGATGACGTCACCCCCTCCCACTGAGTTGAACTCATCCACTGAGGATGACGTCAACCCCCCCCCCCNACTGAGGATGACGTCACCCCCCTCCCACTGAGTTGAACTCGCCCACTGAGGATGACGTCACCCCCCCCCCCACTGAGGATGACGTCACCCCCCCCCCCCCCAGTGTGGTTACCCATCCGCTGGTGGACCGTCAACCCCAGCACCCAAACAGTGAAAACCGACCACAGGAAAAACACTGTCAAACATCGGAAACAAAATAATTACAAAGAACAAAACGTTAAAAAACATCGTAACGCACGTTTTTGTTAGCAAAAATATCGTAAACAAAATATAAGAGTACAAAATATCGTAAACAAAATAACAAGGAATGAAAACGTCAAAAATATCGTAAACAAAACAATGAGAATGAAAAATATTGTAAACAAAATAAGAAGAATAAAACATATCGGAAACGAAATAATTATAAGAATACAAAATATCGTAAACAAAATAATTATAAGAATTAAAATATCGAAAAAAAATATTCTAAGAATAACAAATATCGTGAACAAAAGAATAAAAAATCGTAATTCAAATAATTATGGAAATAAAAAAAATCTTAAGCAATTATAAAAATAATATCGTAAAANCAATCATTAAAAGAATAAAAAAATATCGTCAACAAAATAATTTTTATAAATAAATTCTTAAAATCTCGTAAACAAAATAATTTTTTTGAAATAACAAATATCGTAAGCAAAATAATAATTAACATTTTTAAACATGAAAAATATCGTAAACAAAATACTTCTTTCAAATCTCGTTACCAAAATAAACAAAATTAAAACATTAAAAAATCGTAAACCAAATCAATGAAAATATCGTGAGCTAAAAAGTATTAAAACTTTTAAACATTCAAATATCGGAAATAAAATAATACTTTTTAATCCCGTAAACAAAAGAAATGTAAACTTTCCAATTAAAAATATCGTAAAACAAAGAAATACAAATAATGTTAAATAACAAAAAAAACATCGTCAGTCAAAAAATGTAGAATTTTTTTAACAATTAAAATATCGTAAACAAAATAAATATTTTGTTAATTCGTAAACAAAAGAAGATTAAAAGTTTATTTTTTTAAAAAAAGTGGCCGTTGTTGTAGAACATGTTTTAACAATTAAAATATCGTAAACAAAAAAATATTTTTGTTAATTCGTAAACAAAAGTAGATTAAAAAGTTTATTTTATTTTTAAAAATTAGTGGCCGTTGCTGTAGAACATTTTTTTACAATTAAAATATCGTAAACAAAAGAATTTTTTNGTTAATTCGTAAACAAAAGATTAAAAAGTTTATTTTATTTATTTAAAAGAGTGGCCGTTGTTGTAGAACATTTTTAACAATTAAAACATCGTAAACAAAAGAAATTTTTGTTAATTCATAAACAAAAGAAGATTAAAAGTTCATTTATTTTTTTAAAAAAGTGGCCGTTGTTGTAAAACATTTTTAACAATTAAAATTTCGTAAACAAAAGAATATTAAAAAGTTTATTTTATTTAAAAGTTAGTGGCCGTTGTTGACCACTGCAAGTTTAAGACGCGAAAATCAAACCGACATTTCCAACATGGCCGCCACGCGGACCAGCGAGCGATCCCATTGGTCGAGACGAAGGGTGTGTGGGCGGAGCCTTCAGTAGCAGCCGTCACGCCATTGGTCGCTTTGGCCCACGGCGAGATCGCTGATTGGTAGAGATCTGGGGGGTGAGGGGTGGGGTTTGGGGGGTGAGGGGAGGGGTTTGGGGGTGAGGGGAGGGGTTTGGGGGTGAGGGGGGGGTTTGGGGGTGGGGGGAGGGGTTTGGGGGGTGGGGGGAGGGGTTTGGGGGTGAGGGTTGGGGGTGAGGACAGCCCTCCCATAGCAGCAGAGGAGAGAGGAGGGAGCCAGAGGCGGCTGCCCGCTCGCGTCCGCCATGGAGACGGGCTCGAGCACTCGCTACCAGGCCGTGAGGAGATTACACTTAATACACTTAACACTTACTACATAACTACTACACTTACATTGTACACTTACATCATCATCATAGTGTTGTTAGACTAGCGCTGTGATTGTGTACAAGGCGGTGTGATAATGTGTGTGTACACTACCAGGCCGTGAGGAGATTACACTTAACACTTACACACTTACTACACTTACACTACACTTAACACTTACACACTTACACACTTACTACACTTACACTACACTAACTACACTTACATTGCCATCATCATCATTAGGATCATCATCATAGTTGGTGTTGTTTGGCTAGGCGCAGTGATTGTGTACAAGGCGTTGTGTGACTACACTACCAGGCCGTGAGGAGATTACACTCACTACACTTACATTGTACACTTACACTAACTACACTTTCATCATCATCATTAGTGTCATCATCATCATAGTTGTTACTAGGCGCTGTGATTGTGTACAAGGCGGTGTGTGACAATGTGTGTGTACACTACCAGGCCGTGAGGAGAAACTCACTCAACACTTACACTACACTTACTACACTTACATTGTTTATTACATCGTTAGTGATCATCATCATCATAGTAGTTGTTGTGGAAAAGGCGCTGTGATTGTGTACAAGGCTGTGAGTGACTGTGTGTACACTACCAGGCCGTGAGGAGACTCACTTCCTTACAAACACTACAATGTTTACTACACTAACATTGTTTATTAGATCATCATCATTAGTGATCATCATCATCATCATAGTTGTTGTTAGACTAGGTGCTGTGATTGTGAACAAGGCTGTGAGTGACGGTGTACACTACCAGGCCGTGGGGAGAAACTCACTTCCTTACAACACTACAATGTTTATTATACTTACATTGCTTATTAGATTATCATCATCATTAGTATCATCATAGTTGTTGTTAGACTAGGCGCTGTGATTGTGAACAAGGCGGTGTGTGACTGTGTACACTACCAGGCCGTGGGGAGACTCACTTACAATCCTTACAACAATTAAATTATTTACATTTGTTATTAGATTGTTATCATCATCATCATTAGTGTCATCATCATCATAGTTGTTGTTATGTGTGCTGCTGCTGTGATTGTGAACAAGGCGGTGTGTGACTACACTACCAGGTCGTGAGGAGACTCACTTCCTTACAAACACTACAATGTTTATTATACTTACATTGTTTATTAGATCATCATCATCGTTAGTATCATCATCATAGTTGTTGTTGTGACTAGGCGCTGTGATTGTGAACAAGGCGGTGTGTGACTACACTACCAGGCCGTGGGGAGACTCCCTTACAACACTTACAACATTTAAATTATTTACATTTGTTATTAGATTGTTATCATCATCATTAGTGTTCATCATCATCATAGTTGTTGTTATGTACTGCTGCTGCTGTGATTGTGTACAAGGCGGTGTGTGACTGTGTGTACACTACCAGGCCGTGAGGAGAGACTCACTTCCTTACAACACTACAATGTTTATTATACTTACATTGTTTATTAGATCATCATCATCATTAGTATCATCATCATCATAGTTGTTGTTAGACTAGGCGCTGTGATTGTGTACAAGGCGGTGTGTGACTGTGTGTATACTACCAGGCCGTGAGGAGACTCGCAACACTTACATTGTACACTTACAACACTAACTACACTTACATTGTTTACATTGTTTATTAGATTATCATCATCATCATAGTTGTTGTTGTTGTTACTAGGCGCTGTGATTGTGTACAAGGCGGTGTGTGACTACATTACCAGGCCGTGAGGAGACTCACTCACTTACAATCTTTACATTGTGTACAATGTTTACATTGTTTAGATTGTGTATTACATCGTTATCATCATCGTTAGTGATCATCATCATCATCATAGTTGTTAGACTAGGTGCTGCTGTGATTGTGAACAAGGCGGTGTGACTGTGTACACTACCAGGTCGAGATAAGAATCTCTCACAACACTTACATTTCGATGTAAAGCTGCTTTCGTGACTGCAGGGATTCATCTTCTTGGTTCTTTCGGTAAAGTCATCACGTAGAAGGGAAATAATAAATATAAAAATTAAACAATAAAATACAATTCTCACGACGTTTCGGCCACAACTCAAGCAGCCGTCCTCAGGTGAAGAACAGGTCTGAATGACGCTGTCTTCCGACAGACCTGTTCTTCACCTGAGGATGGCTGCTTGCGTTGTGGCCGAAACGTCGTGAGAATTGTATTATTTTTATTATTTTATTATTTCCCTTCTACGTGACTTTACCGAAAGAACCAAGAAGATGAACACATACATTGTTTATTAAACTTACATTGTTTATTAGATTAGCATCATCATTAGTATCATCATCATCATAGTTGTTGTTAGACTAGGCGCTGTGATTGTGTACAAGGCTGTGTGTGACTGTGTGTTCACTACCAGGCCGTGAGGAAAATAACAAAAAATTAAAACGACGTTTCGATCTCAGCACCTATCTTAGCGACTTTACCGAAAGAATTTTGATTTTAAGTTTTCGTGACTGCGGGATCCATCTACTCTTTGGTTCTTTCGGTAAAGTCACGTGGGTATAAAGTATAACAAGTATAACCCGTAAAAACAAAGTTTTTCACTCTAAATCCTTTATATGCGTGGCGGCTAGAGTCCTCTCGTCCTCTGGCTTGAGATGGCTGCCACCTATGGGTCAGATGATTGCATTGCAGCATTAAGCAATTGGTAATTAAATATATTTTTGTCCTAAAAAGTGTAAAATTTTGGAAAAAAATTTCACGAACATTAATTGTCTCGCACAACGAGTCCGTGTGCAAAATGTCAGCTCGATTGGATCACGGGAAGTGGGTTAAAACACGACCGAAAGATTTGCACGGTCGTAAGCGCGCAAGCAAGTGAACTTAATGTAAAGGATTTAAAAATAAATAAAATAACGACGTTTCGATCGCAACACAAACAACCATAATCAGGTGGGAAAAGCACGGCAAGAAGATTTTCACTTCAGCAAAAACAACTTCATCTTCAATTTTCTTGCCGTGGTTTTCTCACCTGATGATGATTGCTTGTGTTGCGATCGAAATGTCGTGATTTAAAGACCCAGAGAACATGAATTCGTGCAGTCACGAAAGCTCTAAGTCAAGATTTAGGCCGTGAGGAGATGCCCTTACAATAGAACATTCGTTATTAGATCATGTTTAGTAATCATCGTTACAATAAATTTCGATGTAAAGTTTTATGCGTGACTGCAAGGATTCATCTTCTTGGTTCTTTCGGTAAAGTCACGTAGAAGGGAAATAATAAAATAAAAAAATAAAACATAATAAATAATTCTCAATTTAAAGCTTTCGTGACTGCAGGGATTCATCTTCTTGGTTCTTAAGCTAAAGTCACGTAGAAGGGAAATAATAAAATAATAAAAATATGAAAACAATAAACATTCTCACGACGTTTCGACCGCAACACAAGCAATCATCATCAGGTGGGAAAAGCACGGCAAGAAGATTTTCACTTCAGCAAAAAAATTTCACTTCAATGTTCTCGCTGTGGTTTCTCACCTGATGATGATGCTTGTTTGTGTCGTAATTTAAAGACCCAGAGAACACGAATTCGTGCAGTCACGAAAGCTCCAAGTCAAGATTTAGGCCGTGAGGAGATGCCTTACAATATGAACATTCGTTATTAGATCATTGTTACAATACATTTTGATTTAAAGCTTTCGTGACTGCAGGATTTCGTGTTCTCTGGGTCTTTAAATCGCAACACAAGCAATCATCATCATCAGGTGNGAAAACCACGGCAAGAACATTGAAGTGAAATTGTTTTGCTGAAGTGAAAATCTTTCTGCTGTGCTTTTCCACCTGATGATGGCTGCTTGTGTTGCAGTCGAAAGGTCGTGAGAATGTTTACTGTTATAATATTTCTATTATTTTATTATTTCCCTACGCGACTTTACCGACAGAACCAAGAATACAATTGCAGTCACGAAAGCTTTAAATCAAACTTTATTGTAACGATATTCTTGGTTTTTCGGTAAAGTCACGTAGGTAAAAAATTAAGTAATAAAATAAAAATAAAATAAAAATCACGACGTTTCGGAGGCAACGCAAGCTTCCGTCTTCAGGTGGAACCGACACAGCCGACAGCTGTATCAAGTGAGAGAAAAATACGGGTTTCTTGTAATTTATCTCTCTTGATACAGCTGTCGGGCTGTGACGGTTCCACCTGAAGACGAAGCTAGTGTTGCCTCCGAAACGTCGTGATTTTTATTTTATTTTTATTTAACTTTTATTAATTTTAATTTTTTTACCTACAACTTTACCGAAAAAACCTAAGAATATCATTATAATACATTTTGATTTAAAGCTTTCGTGACTGCAGGGATATCTTCTTGGTTCTGTCGGTAAAGTCACGTAGAAGGGAAATAATAAAATAATAAAAATATAAAAACAATAAACTTGTAGCCAGATAGAAGGGTAAAAAACAATTATCATATTTTGCTACTGGCAAATGAGGTTCCAATGGTGAAAGCTTCACCCCGAGCTCTCAACTCTGATGGTGCGTTGTCTTTGAGTTGTCATCTGGTCCAACCCATGTGAGACTAGGCTCTAAGAAAATCTGTCTCGGGTGTGGACCAATCAACTTCAAGGACCATGTGAGACTAGGCTCTAAGGAAAGCTGTCTCGGGTGTGGACCAATCAACTTCAAGGACCATGTGAGACTGGGCTCTAAGGAAAGCTGTCTCGGGTGTGGACCAATCAACTTCAAGGACCATGTGACACTAGGCTCTAAGGAAAGCTGTCTCGGGTGTGGACCAATCAACTTCAAGGACCATGTGAGACTAGGCTCTAAGGAAAGCTGTCTCGGGTGTGGACCAATCAACTTCAAGGACAGTGCATGTCATCAGAGTTATGTTTTTTCGTTTGCATTACGACTGCAGGTATTGTGGTCTATGCAAACATGACTCCTTGTAAAAAAGGTGTCAGTTTTGTTGCCAGATAGAAGGGTAAAAAACCAATTATCATATTTTTACTGGCAAATGAGGTTCCAATGATGTAAATGCTTCACCCGAGCTCTCATACTCTGATGGTGAATTGTCTTTGAGTTGTGCGCCTCTTGGCGTCATCTGGTCCAACCCATGTGAGACTAGGCTCTAAGGAAAGCTGTCTCGGGTGTGGACCAATCAACTTCAAGGACCATGTGAGACTAGGCTCTAGGGAAAGCTGTCTCGGGTGTGGACCAATCAACTTCAAGGACCATGTGAGACTGGGCTCTAAGAAAGCTGTCTCGGGTGTGGACCAATCAACTTCAAGGACCATGTGACACTAGGCTCTAAGGAAAGCTGTCTCGGGTGTGGACCAATCAACTTCAAGGACCATGTGAGACTAGGCTCTAAGGAAAGCTGTCTCGGGTGTGGACCAATCAACTTCAAGGACAGTGCATGTCATTATCAGAGTTATGTTTTTTGTTTGCATTACGACTGCAGGTATTGTGGTCTATGCAAACATGACTCCTTGTAAAAAAGGTGTCAGTTTTGTTGCCAGATAGAAGGGTAAAAAACCAATTATCATAAACATTCTCACGACCTTTCGACTGCAACACAATCAGCAATCATCATCAGGTGTGGCCACAATAGGTACTGCCACAATAAGCCGCTTATCTTGTGTAGGGCAGTGTGTTACTTAGTGTGTGTGTACTCAGGCGGTGAGGTGATTCACAATATTAGTGGTTCATCTTCTTGGTTCTTTCGGTAAAGTCGTCACGTAGAAGGGAAATAATAAAATAATAAAAATATAAAAACATAATGAAATACAATTCTCACGACGTTTCGGCCACAACGCAAGCAGCCTTCTGAATGTTCAGACGCTGTCTCCCGACAGACCTGTTCTTCACCTGAGGACAGCTGCTTGCGTTGTGGCCGAAACGTCGTGAGAATTGTATTTTATTTTTATTATTTTATTATTTCCCTTCTACGTGATGACTTTACCGAAAGAACCAAGAAGATGAATCCCTGCAGTCACGAAAGCTTTAAATCGAAATATTAGTGGGTATTATAACGAATTATATTAATCGTAATCATAGTTGTTACTGTAATTACGATGCATTGTGTACCAGGCAGTGTGTTACTTGGTGTGTGTGTACGCAGGCGGTGAGGTGATTAACAATATTAGTGGGTATTATAACTAATAATGGTGATTATTCATAGTTTGTGATATTTTAAAGATTTTATTCATAGTTACAATCATCATAATCATCACAGCTGCTGTTGTTTTTATCACTATTCACCGCTGTGTTGTTATATATCTAGAAACGATGTTTTTAGATTGCTTTAACATCCATAGAGGTTTAATTTTCTTTTACACGCTTTCATTTAACTCACTCTGTCTGTTGTCGTTGTTGTATCCTCAAATCTTGTAACTCAATTTTAACCCACTTCCCAAAGTGGTAGCGACTGCAAAACTTGGTATACTTGTGTCATACTGATGACAATACGATATTCTATCATTAAAAAAAATATATATTTTTTAAAACATTATTTTTACACGTTATGTTTCGGCTTGGGTCTAATTGTCCACGCTCAACTGACGTTGGCTGTAATTGCCATCCCTTACGTCGTGGCAAACTACCACTTCATCGTGGAGTTGTTCCATTACTATTACGGCACATTTCATAAAAGCGTGTTTTTATTGTTTAAAAATATTACTATTTTTACCAGTCCTATCAACACGATGAGCAAAGTAAGAATGGTGTACCCTTTGTGGCAATAAAAACGGGAGCTCCGTATGATGAGAGAGAAACACTGAATCCTCATGGGAATGACAATTATCACTCCGATCAATACTAATTGTGGTGTTACCGTGTGCTGTATGTATCACGGCAGTATTGATCATCGTCATCGCCAACACCATCGCCTACCACCACCACCATCACTGCACAATCACCATCAGTACCATCATCAACACCACGACCACCATCGCCATCTCCACCACCACCGCTATCACCGTCACCACCGCTAACTTCACCACCACCCCGACCATTATCTGTACCACCACCATCACCTCCACCATCACCACCACCTATCACCACCACCATCACCACCACNACCACCTTCATTACCAACTTCACCACCGCCATCACGACCATCATCTCCACCACCACCGCTATCACCACCACCATTACCACCATCATCTCCACCACCACCGCTATCACTGTACCACCGCTAACTTCACCACCACCATGACCATTATCTGTACCATCACCATCATCACCACCGCTACCACCACCACCTTCATTACCATCTTCACCACCGCCATCACGACCATCATCTCCACCACCACCATCACCACCATCTCCACCACCACCATCACCACCACCATTACCACCATCATCTCCACCACCACCGCTATACCACCACCATCTGTACCATCACCATCTCTCCACCACCACCGTTATCACCACCATCACCACCGCTATACCACCACCATGTGTACCATCACCGTCATCACCATCATCACCATCTGTCCATCATCATCATCACTATCATCTCAACCATCTGTACCATCACCATCACTATCATCACCATCTGTACCACCACCATCTGTACCACCACAACCACTCATCCCCCCCCCCATTCTCCCCCCNTCTTCCCCCCCTCCCCCCCNTTCTCCCCCCCCTCCCCCCCCTCCCCCCTCCCCCCACAGTTGCAGACGGAGGAAGAGGAGGGGGCCCGGCCCCTCCCCCTACAGCGCGGCGGTTGGGGTCGCGGGGTCGCGGGGGCTGCGTGGGGGTGGGGGCTTCCTGCCCCCCCCCCAGCTCCTCCTGGGGCCCCCTCCCCCTGCTGCCCCCGCCCCCTCCCCCCCCCTGGCCCCGCCCCCTTCAGGGCGGAGGAGCGACCAACCCTCCGGCCTACAGCGTGGCCACCAGCCTGCCTTCGTACGACGAGGCAGAGAAGAGCAAAGCCGGCGGGCCCGGCGGGCTGGGCGGGCTGGGCGGGGGTGGGGGGTGGGGGTGCTGGGCGGGCTGGGTGGGTGGGTGGGGGGTGGGGGTCGGGTGGGGTCGGAGTTGGGACGGCGGCTGAGCGGGTGAGTTGTGGTGGTGGTGGTGGTGGTGGTGATGGAGGGGCGGTGGTGGTGATGGTGGTGGTGATGGTGATGGAGGGGGCGGTGGTGGTGGTGATGGTGGTGGTGATGGAGGGGCGGTGGTGGTGATGGTGGTGGTGATGGTGATGGTGGTGGTGATGGAGGGGGCGGTGGTGGTGATGGAGGGGGTGGTGGTGATGGAGGGGGAGGTGGTGGTGGTGATGGTGGAGGGGGCGGTGGTGATGGAGGGAGGTGGTGATGGAGGGGGTGGTGGTGGTGGTGATGGTGGTGATGGAGGGGCGGTGGTGGTGATGGTGGTGATGGAGGGGGCGGTGATGGTGGTGATGGAGGGGAGGTGGTGGTGGTGATGGTGGAGGGGCGGTGGTGATGGAGGGGGTGATGGAGGGGCGGTGGTGGTGTGGTGATGGAGGGGTGGTGGTGGTGGTGATGGAGGGGTGGTGGTGATGGTGGTGGTGATGGAGGGGGCGGTGGTGGTGGTGGTGATGATGGAGGGGTGGTGGTGGTGGTGATGGAGGGGTGGTGGTGATGGTGGTGGTGATGGAGGGGGCGGTGGTGGTGGTGGTGATGGTGGAGGGGCGGTGGTGATGGTGGTGGTGATGGAGCCAGGAGACTGAATCTTCACCCTCGGGGCTCCTCCAGAAACGAAAACAACCACTTCGTGTGGCCACGTGGAATGTTCGAACGCTCACTGCGGAGGAGAGGCTGCCACTCCTCTGTCGGGAGCTGGACCGGTACCGCCTGGATCTCTGCGGCATTCAGGAGGTCAGGTGGACCGGTTCTGGCTCCTGCCACATGAGGGGTGGACAGTCCTCCACTCGGGCAGGAGACTGCCAAACAACAGGGAGTGGCTCTTCTGAACAAAAGAATGAAGGGGGCGTAGGAGCGTAGTGGTGAGGTGTGGGAAGCTGTAAGCCCCAGGCTACTGTGGGCTCGCCTTCCATCAACCGGAGGCGAGGAGTGGTGGTCGTGGTTACTTATGCCCCACCGAAGACGAACATCCGTGGAGTGATGCAGGCAAGGCCGATGAGTCAGATGGCTTCTATGACCTCCTGTCACAGGTGCTGGCTATAGTGGCCCTTGGGATAGAGTCATCTTGTTGGGTGACTTCAATGCCCGAGTTGGTCATGATGTTGGCACCTGGTCTGAAGTGATTGGAAGGCATGGGCCAGATCAGCTCAATAACAACGGCAGGAGGCTGCTAGATTTTTGTGCAGCCCATGGACTTGTAATTACCAACACGCTGTTCCTGCATCGGCGCATCCACACAACATCATGGATGCATGCCGGGTCCAAACAAGAACATCTTCTGGACTACATAGTGACGGACCAGCGGATGCGGGCCCATGTCCTTGACACCAGGACCATCCACACAACATCATGGATGCATGCCGGGTCCAAACAAGAACATCTTCTGGACTACATAGTGATGGACCAGCAGATGCGGGCCCATGTTCTTGACACCAGGACCTACCGTGGAGCTGATCTGCCCACTGACCATCGACTAGTCATCTGTAAGATGCGCCTGCCTTTCTTCCACTCCGGTGATGGGTGTACACCCAGGACCCATTCAAACCAAGGTGGCCTGGTCTCAGCGAGCTGATGAAAGTTGCAAGCGAGAATTTCATCATCGCTTGGGGTTGGCATCGTCCCCCACTCCTCCAAATGTCGAGGGTAAATGGGCGAGGTTTAGGACTGTGGCTCATGCAGCTGCAATGGCTGCTTTAGGTACGCGGTCCAGACCTCCCCAGAGACCTTGGCTGACAGAGGTGTTCAGGATGGCTGAGAAAANGCGACAGGCCCGCTCTCATCGCCTACAGCATCCCACGTCAGAGAATGAGGAGGCTTACCGCAGCCTTCGCTCGGAGGTTCGGAGAGCCGTGAGGCGCTGCAAGGATGGTGGTGGTCGCGGGTTGCTGAGGAGATGGAGTCTGCCTCAATGGCCCGCGATCACAAATCCCAATTTAACTCCATAAAAAAGTAACCTGCAGCGCCACACCTATTACCATCATTAGCGGAAAAAACGGTGATCCAATCTCTGACCCCAGGAACAGGTTTGCAGATTTGCTGAGCATTTCTGAGGTCCTGGGGGAGGGGAAATCCCTCAGCCTGGAAAACATCGTGGACAAAGTGGGGATGACCCTGCTGAGGCTGCGGTGCCTCAAATATTGGAAGAGGTCACCCCTGTGAGTGGCTGGCTGAGGTGCCATCTGTTGAGGAAGTACTAAGGCGATCCAGAGTCTGAGACCAGGAAAGGCACCGGGCAGAGATGATCTCCCAAGCAAAATGCTGTGGGAGGGTGGCGTTTGTGCGCAGACTGCCCTACGTGACATCATAACAACAGTCTGGGCCACTGGATGGGTTCCACAGGATTGGTAGGATGCCCTGGTGGTCCCCTATTTAAGAAGGGAGACCGCACAGACTGTAACAACTACAGGGGCATCTCACTCCTCAGTGTGCCGGGAAAGGTCCTGGCAAGGATTATTCAACATCGCCTTGCTAGGCACGCTGAGGAGAGGCTTGCGGAGCCCCAATGCGTTTTCAGGAAAGGGCGGTCCTGCACAGATGCCATATTTTCTGTCTGCTACAGCAGAGGTGTAGGGAATTCCAACAAGACCCACATCTCTGCTTTATTGACCTGGTCAAGGCCTATGATACCATCAGTAGGCCTGGGCTCTGGGTTATTTTTCATGTTTTTGGAGTCCCTGACCCTCTGCTCACGATCATTAAGGACCTTCATGAAGATGAGCGGGCCCGGGTAAAACTACGTGGCCGAGATCGGAGCCATTCCCTGTTCACCTTGGGNTGCGACAGGGATGTCTCTGGCTCCCATATTTTTGACCGCGAGTTCGTGAAGCCTTTAATGGCTGTGCCGGGGAATTTCCACTGGTACAGAACAATGGGAGGCTGACAGATGCCCATGTGCGGTCAAGGGATGGCTCCCTATTGGTCAACCACGTTACGTATGCCGATGATTTGGTAATTGCGGCTCACTCAGAGGAGGAGTTGGAGACGCTGCTGCTGAGACTGGAGCGTGCCACTAAGAGGTGGGCCTTACCATCAGCCCCACCAAAACTAAGCACCTGCCTGGGTATTTTGTACCATCGGACACTCCACCCCCAAAACTCCCAATCGGTGATGGGCAGTTGTGGAGAGAGTGGAGAGTTTCCCATACCTGGGCAGTGTGCTCATGACTGGCTCCGGTTTGACAGCAGATGATGATGATGACGACGATGTCTATGTCGCTGATGATGATCAGGATGATGACTTCTCTCCGCGGGAGGATTTTGACGACGCTGACCAATTGAGGATCGGGAATGACGGCATCTTCATGGTCAGCTTCTTCAGTGAGTGACGCCTCTCGCTCTCACTCACTCANACTCGCTCACACTCGNTCTNANACACTCGCACACTCGCTCACTCGCTCACACTCGCTCACACTNTCACCGCACACTCGCTCACACTCACTCGCACACTCGCTCACACCACACACCACTCACACCGCTCTAGCACACTCGCTCACACTNACACTCGCACACTCGCTCTCACCACACTCGCTCTCACTCGCCACANCACTCGCTCACACTCGCTCTCACCACCTCCGCTCTCACTCGCTCACACTCACACTCGCTCACACTCGCTCACACACTCGCTCTCACTCGCTCACACACACTCGCTCACACTCGCTCACACACTCGCTCACTCGCTCACACCACTCGCTNACACTCGCTCTCACACANTCGCTCTCACACACTCGCTCACACTCGCTCTCACTCGCTCTCACTCGCTNACACTCACACTCACTCACACTCGCTCTCACACACTCGCTCTCACTCGCTCACACTCACACTCGCTCACACTCGCTCTCACACACTCGCTCTCACTCGCTCACACTCACTCGCTCACACTCGCTCACACACTCGCTCTCACACGCTCACACTCGCTCTCACACACTCGCTCTCACTCGCTCACACTCGCTCTCACACACTCGCTCTCACT
This sequence comes from Lethenteron camtschaticum, assembly GCA_018977245.1. Classification (NCBI taxonomy): domain Eukaryota; kingdom Metazoa; phylum Chordata; class Hyperoartia; order Petromyzontiformes; family Petromyzontidae; genus Lethenteron; species Lethenteron camtschaticum. The sequence continues at coordinate 740 of WFAB01003283.1, read as the reverse complement.
CGCTCACACTCACACTCACTCACACTCGCTCGCTCACACACTCGCTCACACTCACACTCGCTCGCACACTCGCTCTCACACANTCGCTCTCACTCACTCACACTCGCTCATACACACCCACNTCGCTCACTCGCACACTCGCTCATCACTCGCACGCTCGCTCACTCGCTCGCTCACTCGCACACTNGCACGCTCGCTCACTCGCACACTCGNTCACATCACTCGCACGCTCGCTCGCTCACTCCACACTCGCTCCCACTCGCACCTCGCTCAACACACTCGCACGCTCGCTCATCCACTCGCACACTCGCTCGCTCACCCGCCCGCCCCCTCGCACCTCGCTCGCANCACTCGCACACTCGCTCACACACTCGCACGCTCGCTCCTACACACTCGCACCGCCCTCGCTCCGCTCACTCGCCACCGCACTCGCCCTCGCATACACACTCGCACGCTCGCTCGCTCACTCGCACACTCGCTCGCTCGCTCACTCGCCACACACTCGCTCATACACACTCGCACGCTCGCTCCGCCTCCACACTCGCCTTACACTCGCTCGCTCACTCGCACGCTCGCTCGCTCACTCGCACACTCGCTCATCCACACTCGCACNCTCGCTCGCTCACTCGCACACTCGCTCATACACACTCGCACCCTCGCTCACTCCACACTCGCCCTCACACTCCTCGCNTCGCATACACACTCGCACGCTCGCTCGCTCACTCGCACACTCGCTCGCT
>WFAB01003282.1:0-18513 GCA_018977245.1 Lethenteron camtschaticum | reverse complement strand
TGACTGAGTGAGTGACTGACTGAGTGAGTGACTGACTGACTGAGTGACTGACTGACTGACTGATGACTGAGTGACACTGAGGAGTGAGTGAGACTGACTGAGTGACTGACTGGACTGACTGTGACGATGACTGATGAGTGACTGATGAACGTAGGACTGAGTGACTGACTGACTGGGAGTGACTGACTGAGTACTGACTGACTGAGTGACCGATNCTGNACTGACTGACTGAGGAGTGACTGACTGAGACTGAGTGACGACTGAGTGACTGACTGAGTACGACTGACTGAGTGAGTGNACGACTGAGTGACTGACTGAGTGGAGACTGACTGACTGAGGNTGACTGACTGACTGAGTGAGTCATGACTGATGAGTGACTGACTGAGTGACTGAGTGACTGACTGACTGAGTGACTGAGTGAGGACTGAGTGANGAGACTGACTGAGTGACTACGTGAGTGACTGACTGACTGAGTGACTGACTGACACATGGATGAGTGACTGGGACTGACTGAGTGACTGACTGAGTGACTGAGTGAGTGACTGAGTGACTGACTGAGTGNCTGACTGAGTGACTGAGTGAGTGAGTGAGTGACTGACTGAGTGAGTGATGAGTGAGTGAGTGGGTGAGTGACTGACTGACTGACTGAGTGACTGACTGACTGACTGAGTGAGTGACTGACTGAGTGAGTGNCTGNGTGAGCTGACTGAGTGACTGNCTGACTGAGTGACTGAGTGACTGAGTGACTGACTGAGTGAGTGNGTGACTGACTGAGTGAGTGACTGACTGAGTGACTGAATGAGTGACTGAGTTGAGTGAGTGGCTGATTGAGTCTCTGTGACACTCCCACCTCATGAATATTCAACGAGGGGGGGGGGGGTTGGGGGGGGCGCGGTTTGTTTGAGCGACTGACGTCACTGGCTATGCTAACGAGTCTNAATAAAAAGTGGTGCACAGCGCAACGAGTCACTCAGTTGTGGGGAGAGAGAGAGGGTGGTCACACGTGGACACACACACGTGTAACACANGTGGACACACAGACACANGTGACACACAGACACACTGGACACACAGTGGACACACACAGACACACGTGGACACACACTGACACACAGACACACGTGTAACACACGTGGACACACAGACACACGTGNACACACANGTGTACACACAGACACACGTGGACACACGTGGACACACATACACACGTGGACACACAGACACACTGACACACAGACACAACACACACGTGTACACACACAGTGGACACACAGACACANGTGTACACACACGTGTACACACAGACAACGTACACACACGTGTACACACAGACACACACGTGTACACACGTGTACACACACAGATACACGTGTACACACACGTGTACACACAGACACGTGTACACACACACGTCTACACACAGACACACGTGGACACACAGACACANGTGTACACACACACGTGTACACACAGACACACANGTGGATACACACAGACACACGTGTACACAGACACACACGNACACACAGACACACGTACACACAGACACATACACACAGACACATACGTGTACACACGTGTACACACAGACACATAGAGACAGACACATACACACAGACACACAGACACATAACACACAGACACATACACATAGACACACGTGTACACAGACACACACGTACACACAGACACACAGACACAGACACACACACACACGTACACACAGACACGTACACACGTGTACACACACACACGTACACACAGACACACACGTACACACAGACACACAGACACACAGACACACGTGTACACACAGACTCACGTGTACACACACGTGTACACAGACACACGTGTACACACAGACACATAGACACACGTACACACAGACACACACGTACACACAGACACACAGACACACAGACACACGTGTACACACAGACTCACGTACACACACACGTGTACACAGACACACGTGTACACACAGACTCACACGTACACACAGACACACACGTTGACACAGACACACGTGTACACACACACGTGTACACAGACACACACGTGTACACACACGTGTACACACACACACACGTAGACACACGTAAACACACAACAACACACCTTTATACACANCACACATCAACACACCACCCACCTCTACACACACCACCACACACACACCTCCACACCGCTACCACCTCCGCAACCACCACCACCGCCTCTACACCACCAGCATCACCACCACCACACCACCACCGCCACCACTCACACCACCGCCACCACCACCGCCACTACCACCAGCACCACCACCAGCACCGCCACCACCACCACCACACCACCACCACCGCCTCACCACCACCACCGCCACCACCGCATCACCACCACTGCACCACCACCGCCACCCCACCGCCACTACCACCAGCACCACCACCAGCACCGCCACCACCACCACCACACCACCACCACCGCCTCTACCACCACCACCGCCACCACCAGCATCACCACCACTGCACCCCACCGCCACCACCACCGCCACTACCCCACACCACCACCAGCACCGCCCCACCACCACCAGCACCACCACCACCGCTCTACCACCACCACCGCCACCACCACCACCAGCTCACCACCACTGCACCACCACCGCCTCTACCACCACCACCGCCGCCACCACCACCAGCATCACCACCACCTCTACCACCACCGCACCACCACCACCACCACCGCCATGCCACCCCAACCACCTTACCCACCTCCGCCGTACCGTGACCTCCTCTCCTCCATCGTTGACCTACCCCCCATCATCACCACCATCGTCACCACCGTCCCACCACCACCACCACGACGACTACCACCACCGGCACGCGCCCTCGGCGTTCCGTCGGCGTTGCCCGCCGCCAATGCATCATCGTCCGTGTCGTCAGGGGCAACAGCGTCGTGCCCCTGGGCGAGTGGCCCAGCCTCACCGTGGTGCCCGTGGTCTACATGGTCATCTTCGTCGCCGGCGTTGTGCAACGGCTTGTGCTCTGGATCTCCGCACCGGCCGCGCTGCTGCCGGCGCGCGGCGGCGCGGCGGCCGGTGCCGGTGCCGGTGCCGGTGGTGGTGGTGGTGGTCCAGGAGGTCGTGTGGTGGCGCCGGGTGCGGTCGTGGCAGATCAGCCGAAGATCTGCCGCCGTTCGCCGGCGGCGGCACCGGCGGATTTCCCAGAGGCCCTGTTGGCGTCGGGTCTCCCACCGACGGATCTACCGCCCCCGGATCTCCCACCGACGGATCTACCGCCCCCGGATCTCCCACCAACGGATCTACCGCCCCTCTCACGGAGGATCTACCACCGGCGGATCTCCTACCGGCGGATTTCCCACCGGAGCTGCTGCTGGATCTCCTACCGGCAGATTTCCCAGAGGCCCTGCTGACGAATCTCCCACCAACGGATCTCCTACCGTCGGATCTCCCACCGGAGGATCTACCGCTGCTCTTACCGCCGGATCTCCCACCAACGGATCTCCTACCGGCGGATTTCTCACCGTCGGATCTGCCACTGCTCTTACCGCCGATCTCCTACCGGCAGATTTCCCACCAACGGATCTCCCACCGGTCTTGCCGGTGGATCTCCTACCGGCCGGCCCGGCCACGCCCCCAACCACCGCCCCACCGCCGCCACCGCCGCCCCTCCCGGCGGGCCGCCGACGGCTCGCCGCGTGGCCACGTCTACATCGGAGCCTGGCGAGGCCGCCTGTCTTCCGGCGACGCTGCCGCTGTGGGCGGCCTCCACCGCCATGCGCTACCACTGGCCCTTCGGCGGAGCCCTCTGTCGCGTGAGCGCCCTCGTGAACCACGTGAACATGCACGCCAGCGTCTTCGCCTCACCTGCCTCAGCTTCGACCGCTCATCGCCGTGGCCGCCGTGCCCTCGGCGGGCATGCGCACCAGGAGGCACGCGGCTCGAGGCCGCCCTGGTGTGGCTGTTGGCGTTGTTGGCGTCCTGCCCGCGGCGCTGCCGCCACCGTGGGGGGTGGCGGGGGTGGTGGTGGAGGTGGTGGAGGTGGTGGTGGTGGTGGAGGGGCGGTGGTGACTTGATGGGTTGGGCCGGGGAATGGGCATCCAGTATTACTATCAGCTGGCGGTGCTGGTGCTGGGATGGACGCGGAGCGGTTGATGGAGGTAGGTGGTGGTTGAGGTGGTGGTTGAGGTGAGGGTGATGATGATGATAGAGCGTTGATGGTGGAGGTGATGGTGGTGGTGTGTTGGTTGAGGTGGTGGTGGTGGTGGTGGTGGAGGTGGAGGTGATGGTGGTGGTGGTGGAGGTGGTGGTTGAGGTGGTGGTGGTGGAGGGATGGTGGTGGTGGTGGAGGTGGTGGAGGTGGTGGTGGTGGTGGAGGTGGTGATTTGATGGGTTGGAGATGCCGGGGAATGGGCATCATCAGTAACTACAGCATGGTGGAGGTGGTGGTGGTTGAGGTGGTGGTTGAGGTTGAGGTGGTGATGATGATGATAGAGGCGTTGATGGTGGAGGTGATGGTGGTGGTGGTGTTGGTTGAGGTGGTGGTGGTGGTGGTGGTGGAGGTGGAGGTGATGGTGGTGGAGGTGGTGGTGGTGGTGGGGTGGCATGGTTGAGGTGGTGGTGGTGGAGGTGATGGTGGTGGTGGTGGGGTAGTGGAGGTGGTGGTGGTGGTGGAGGTGGTGACTTTGATGGGTTGGAGATGCCGGGGAATGGGCATCATCAGTATTACTATCAGCATGGTGGAGGTGGTGGTGGTTGAGGTGGTGGTGGTTGAGGTGGTGGTGGTTGAGGTGGTGGTGGTGGTGGAGGTGGTGATGATGGTGGTTGAGGTGGTGGTTGAGGTGGTGGTGGTGGTTGAGGTGGTGGTGGTGGTGGTTGAGGTGGTGGTTGAGGTGGTGGTGGTTGAGTGGTGGTTGAGGTGGTGGTGGTGGTTGAGGTGGTGGTTGAGGTGGTGGTGGTGGTTGAGGTGGTGGTTGAGGTGGTGGTGGTGGTTGAGGTGGTGGTTGAGGTGGTGGTGGTGGAGGTGGTGGTTGAGGTGGTGGTGAGGTAGTGGTTGAGGTGGTGGAGGTGGTGGTGGTTGAGGTGGTGGTGGTTGAGGTGGTGGAAGTGGTGGTGGTGATGGTTGAGGTGGTGGTGGTTGTTGAGGCGGTGGTTGAGGTGGTGGTGGTGGTGGTTGAGGTGGTGGTTGAGGTGGTGGTGATGGTAGTGGTGGAGGTGGTGGAGGTGGTGGTGGTTGAGGTGTGATGATGGTGGTTGAGTGGTGGTTGAGGTGGTGGTTGAGGTGGTGGTTGAGGTGGTGATGATGGTGGTTGAGGTGGTGGTTGAGGTGGTGGTTGAGGTGGTGGTGGTTGAGGTGGTGATGATGGTGGTTGAGGTGTGGTTGAGGTGGTGGTTGAGGTGGTGGTGGTTGAGGTGGTGATGATGGTGGTTGAGGTGGTGGTTGAGGTGGTGGTTGAGGTGGAGGTGGTGGTTGAGGTGGTGATGGTGGTTGAGGTGGTGGTTGAGGTGGTGGTGGTGGTTGAGGTGGTGATGATGGTGGTTGAGGTGGTGGTTGAGGTGGTGTGGTGGTTGAGGTGGTGGTGGTGGTGGTTGAGGTGGTGGTTGAGGTGGTGGTTGAGGTGGTGGTGGTTGAGGTGGTGATGATGGTGGTTGAGGTGGTGATGGTGGTTGAGGTGGTGATGATGGTGGTTGAGGTGGTGGTGGTGGTTGAGGTGGTGATGATGGTGGTTGAGGTGGTGGTGGTTGAGGTGGTGATGATGGTGGTTGAGGTGGTGGTTGAGGTGGTGGTGGTGGTTGAGGTGGTGGTGGTGGTGGTTGAGGTGGTGATGGTGGTTGAGGTGGTGGTGGTGGTTGAGGTGGTGGTTGAGGTGGTGATGGTGGTTGAGGTGGTGATGATGGTGGTTGAGGTGGTGGTTGAGGTGGTGGTGGTGGTTGAGGTGGTGGTGGTGGTGGTTGAGGTGGTGATGATGGTGGTTGAGGTGGTGGTGGTGGTTGAGGTGGTGATGATGGTGGTTGAGGTGGTGGTTGAGGTGGTGGTGGTGGTTGAGGTGGTGATGATGGTGGTTGAGGTGGTGATGGTGGTTGAGGTGGTGATGATGGTGGTTGAGGTGGTGGTGGTGGTTGAGGTGGTGATGGTGGTGGTTGAGGTGGTGGTTGAGGTGGTGGTGGTGGTTGAGGTGGTGATGGTGGTTGAGGTGGTGGTTGAGGTGGTGATGATGGTGGTTGAGGTGGTGGTTGAGGTGGTGGTGGTTGAGGTGGTGATGGTGGTTGAGGTGGTGGTTGAGGTGGTGATGATGGTGGTTGAGGTGGTGGTGGTGGTGGTGGTGGTTGAGGTGATGGTGGTTGTTGAGGTGGTGGTGGTGGTTGAGGTGGTGGTGGTGGTGGTTGAGGTGGTGGTTGAGGTGGTGGTTGAGGTTGAGGTGGTGGTGGTTGAGGTGGTGATGATGGTGGTTGAGATGGTGGTTGAGGTGGTGGTTGAGGTGGTGGTGGTGATTGAGGTGGTGATGATGGTGGTTGAGGTGGTGGTTGAGGTGGTGGTGGTGGTTGAGGTGGTGGTGGTTGAGGTGGTGGTGGTGGTTGAGGTGGTGGTTGGTTGTGGTGGTTGGTTGAGGTGGTGGTGGTTGAGGTGGTGGTTGAGGTGGTGGTTGAGGTGGTGATGGTGGTTGAGGTGGTGGTTGAGGTGGTGGTGGTGGTTGAGGTGGTGGTGGTTGAGGTGGTGGTTGAGGTGGTGGTTGAGGTGGTGGTTGAGGTGGTGGTTGAGGTGGTGGTGGTGGTGGTTGAGGTGGTGGTGGTTGAGGTGGTGGTGGTTGAGGTGGTGGTTNAGGTGGTGGTGGTGGTTGAGGTGGTGGTTGGTTGAGGTGGTGGTGGTTGAGGTGGTGGTTGATGGTGGTGGTTGGGTGGTGGTGGTGGTTGAGGTGGTTGAGTGGAGGTGGTTGAGGTGGTGGTTGGTTGAGGTGGTGGTTGAGGTGGTGGTGGTTGGTTGAGGTGGTGGTGGTGGTTGAGGTGGTGGTGGGTGGTTGAGGTGGTGGTTGAGGTGGTGGTTGAGGTGGTGGTTGGTGGGGGTGGTGGTGGTTGTGGTGGTTGGTGGGTGGTGAGTTGGGTGAGTGGTGGTGGTGTTGTGTCATCACGAGTATCATTCCCATCTCCCCCCAATACCTACCCACCCACCATCCCACCCACCACCCACCCACCACCCACCACTACCCACCACCCACCCACCCCACTCACCACCCCACACACCACCCACCACCCACCCACCACTACCCACCACCACCACCACCCCACCCACCCCCCCACCCACCCACCACCACCACCCACCCCCCCCNACCCACCCACCACCACCCACCACCACCACCCACCACCCCACCCACCACCCCACCCACCACCCCACCCCACCCACACCACCACCCACCCACTCACCTACCACCCACCACCACCACCCCACCCACCACCATTCCACCCACCACACCCACACCACCCACCACCTCACCCACCACCCCACGCACCCACCCCACCACCCCACCCACCACTACCACCACCACCACCACCCCACCCACCACCCACCCACCCCACTCACCCACGCCACTCACCACCCCACACACACCACCCACCACCTCACCCACCACCCCACGCACCCACCCCACCCACCACTACCCACCACCACCACCACCCCACCCACCCACCCACTCACCACCACCCACCCACCCCCCACCACCCACCACTACCCACCCACCACCACCCACCACCCACCGACCCAACCACCACCCCAACCACCACCCACCCACCCACCCACTCACCCACCACCCAACCACCCACCCACCTCAGCGCCTCTCCCACCGGCAGGCGGCGAGTGGGACGTGGACCCGGCCACAGTAACGTGGAGTTGCGAGATGCAGTTCCCTACGACGGACGAGCACGAGGTGGCCGTGTGGACGGCGTCCATCGCGTTCTCGGTGACGCTGCTGTCGTTCCTGCTGCCCGAAATCGTCATCTGCTACTGCTACTGCGCCATCGCTAGGAAGCTCAGCTACCACTTTGGGTGAGTGGCATCATCAGCAGTATCATCATCAGTAGTAGTATCAGCATCAGTAGTATCATCATCATCATCGCCATGTGCTACTGCTACTGCGCCATCGCTAGGAAACTCAGCTACCACTTTGGGTGAGTATCATCATCAGCAATATCATCATCAGTAGTAGTATCATCAGTAGTATCATCATCAGTAGTAGTAGTGTCATCAGCAGTATCATCATCATCATCATCAGTAGTATCATCAGTAGTATCATCATCATCATCGCCATGTGCTACTGCTACTGCGCCATCGCTAGGAAACTCAGCTACCACTTTGGGTGAGTGGCATCATCAGCAGTAGTATCATCATCATCATCAGTAGTAGCATCATCATCAGCATCATCATCATCAGTAGTATCATCATCATCATCTGCTACTGCTACTGCGCCATCGCTAGGAAGCTCAGCACCACTTTGGTGAGTGGCATCATCATCAGTAGTATCATCATCAGTAGTATCATCATCATCATCAGTAGTAGTTCAGTATCATCATCATCNTCATATCATCAGTAGTAGTAGTATCATTATCAGTAGTAGTAGTATCATCATCATCATCAGAGTATCATCATCAGTAGTATATCAAGAGTAGCATCATCATCATCATCATCATCAGTAGTAGTAGTAGTATCATCAGCAGTAGTATCATCATCATCAGTAGTATCATCATCAGTAGCATCATCATCATCNTCATCATCATCATTATCATCATCATCATCATCATCATCAGTAGTAGCGTCATCATCATCATCCCCGTGTCTCTCTACCCGTGTCTCTTCCCGTGTCTCCCCGTGTCTCCCCCGTGTCTCCCCCNGTGTCTCTCCGTCTCCCCGTCTCCCCGTGTCTCCCCCCGTGTCTCTCATCCNGTCTCTCCCGTGTCTCACCGTGTCTCACCGTGTCTCCTCGTGTCTCCTCGTGTCTCCTGACATCTCCTGCCATCTCCCCGTGTCTCACCGTGTCTCACCGTGTCTCACCGTGTCTCACCGTGTCTCCTGCCATCTCCCCGTATCATCTCCTACCATCTCCCCGTGTCTCACCGCGCGCGTCTCTCCACCCACCAACCCACCACCACCCCACCACCTCCACCAGCCGCGTCCGTCACGAGCAACGCGTCCGTCGGCAACTGCTGCGCACCATCGCCTGCCTCGTGGCGGCCTTCACCGTCTGCTGGCTGCCCTTCCACGTGGTTCGCACCCTCGACGCCTTCCGCTGGCTCGGCTGGCTGCCGGACGTGTGCGCCCTGGACCGCCTGCTGACCTTCGCGAACCCGTACGCCGTGTGCCTGGGCTACCTCAACAGCTGCCTCAACCCCTTCCTCTACGCCTTCTGCGACGGGGCCTTCAGGGTCCAGTGCCGTCGGCTTCTTCTCGGGTCGCCGCTCATCAAGAGGATCTTGAGGCGCGGCGGTGGAGGTGGTGGTGGTGGTGGTGGTGGTGGTTGTGCTGCGACAGAGGTGGAGGATGGGGCGAATGTCACCGGCGGGGTGGAGAACAGTCGCTCGGAGGTCGTGTCGATGTCGACCGTTATCTGAAGTGGTGGTGGTGGAGGTGGTGGTGGTGATGGTGGTGATGGTGGTGATGGTGGTGATGGTGGTGGCGGTGGTGACGGTGGTGATGGTGGTGGTGGTGGTGATGGTGGTGGTGGTGGTNATGGTGGTGGTGGTGGTGACGGTGGTGACGGTGGTGACGGTGGTGACGGTGGTGATGGTGGTGATGGTGGTGGTGGTGATGGTGGTGGTGGTGGTGACGGTGGTGGAGGTGGTGGTGGTGGGAGATGGTGGTGGTGGCGGTGGCGGTGGTGACGGTGGTGGTGGAGATGGTGGTGGTGGTGGTGGCGGTGGTGACGGTGGTGGCGGTGGTGGTGACGGTGGTGGTGGAGATGGTAGTGGAGGGGAGGTGGTGGTGGTGGAGATGGGGTGGTGGTGGTGACGGTGGTGACGGTGGTCGTGGAGGAGGTAGTAGTGGTGGTGATGGTGGAGATGGTAGTGGAGGAGGAGGTGGTGGAGGTGGTGGAGGAGGTGGTGGAGGAGGTGGTGGAGGTGGTGGCGGTGGTGGTGGTTCTTGAGTATTTTGTACCATCGGACACTCCACCCCCACAACTCCCAATTGGTGATGGGGCAGTTGTGGAGAGAGTGGAGAGTTTCCCATACCTGGGCAGTGTGCTTATGACCGGCTCCAGTTTATCAGCAGAGGTCTCACTCCGAATCAGTCGAGCGGCAATATCTTTTCATCGGTTGCGTAACGCTGTGTGGAAGCTACCTGGTCTGTCGCTCCGCACGAAGCTTCAGGTCTTCTCGGCCACAGTCATTCCCTCCCTTCTCTACGCTTGCGAAACGTGGACCCCCTAATGAAGCATCTTCGCCGGTTGGAAACATTTAGGCTGGCCTGCCTACGATCCATCCTGGGTTTAACCTGCAGGCTGGATTGTGTGAGGAGCTCACAATCCTTTAAAGATCTGGGCAAAGTCCCATCGGTGAGCTCCTCCGGCAGGCAAGGCTGCGTTGGCTGGGTCATGTAGCCCGCATGCCCAGCCACCGCATGACCAAACAGCTTTTGTTCGGCCGGATCGAGGGGGCTAAACGGGCGCGGCACGGGCTAGAGAAGAGATGGAGTGCTGGGTGAGTGGGTGAGTGAGTGGGTGGGTGAGTGAGTGGGTGAGTGTGTGAGTGACACGGGCTAGAGAAGAGATGGGGTGATGTGGTACAGGAGGACGTGGAGCTGAGTGGACTTGCCGATGACTGGTACCAGCGGTGTCAAGATCGGCCTCTGTGGAAGAGGCTCGTGAAGGACGCTACTGGGCAGTTGGAGGCAGTCGCCCTCCAACAACAACGGAGGCGGAGGAGCGACGCTCACAACAACGAGCGGAGCGCCGGGTGGCTAAAGCACAGCAAGTTGGCACAGTAGGGGCACAGGTGGTGCATCAGCCAGTCATCTCGGTCATCTTGGTCAGTCGACCCGTGGCACCTGGGTCTGCCCCGTGACCTCCTGCCAGCGGGCGTTCGACACTTCACGTGGCCTCAAGGTGCACATGGCCTGGCACAAGCGTCGTGGTGACGTCACCACCACTTAAATGTTGTTTGTGTTGTGTGGTTAGTGGTGTGGGGTGGTNNGTGGTGTCACTGTCGAGTGTTGTTCTCATAGGTGTGTATGTGTCAGGTGTGTCACTGGTGTGTGTCACTGGTCACTGTTGTGTGTGTCAACTGTGTGTCAAGTGTCACGGTGTGTGTCTGTGNGTCAGTGGCAGTGTGGTAGTGGTCTCGTAGGTCACGNGTGNCAGGTGTGTGTGTGTGAGTGTGTGCGTGTAGGTTGTGCTCAGATGGTGTGTGGTGTGTCAGTGANGTGTCATGTGTGTTAGTGTGTGNCAGTGTGGTTTCTGTGTGTGTCGTGGCAGTGGTGTCATGTGTGTGTGTGTGTGTGTGTCAGTGTGTGTGCAGTGGTGTGTGTCAGTGGTGGCTTACGTGTGTGCACGTGTGGTGTCAGTGTGTGTCACTGTGTGTGTGGNATTTGTGTGTAAGTCACTTAGTGGCGAATGGCGGTTGTTGTTAGTTGTGTGTGTGTGTCAGTGTTGTGTTATGTGTGTGTCAGTGTGTGTGTCAGTGCTGTGNCAGTGTGTGTCAGTGTGATGTGTGTGTCAGTGTACGTGTGTGTGGTGTGTGATTTGTGTGTAAGTCACTTAGTGGCGAATGGCGGTTGTGTNGTGTGTGTGTGTGTGTGTCAGTGGTGTGTCAACCCACTGTACGGGTATGTGTCTGTGTGTCTGGAGTAGTGTCGTGTGTCACTGGTGTGTGTCTGTGTGTGTAGTGTGTGTGTGGTCTGTGTGTGTGTGTGTGTGTGTCGTGTGGTCAGTGTGGTGTGTGTCTGTGTGTGTGTACTGTGTGTGTCAGTGTGTGTCTGTGTGTGTNTCGTGGTGTGNCTGTGTGTGTGTCTGTGTGTGTCAGTGTGTGTGTGTGTGTGTGTCACTTAGTGTGGCGGTGTTGTTGTGTGTGTGTCAGGTGTGTCAGTGTGTGTGTCACTGTGTATGTGTCTGTGTGTCAGTGTGTGTGTGNCACGTGTGTGTGTCTGTGTGTGTCAGTGTGTGTGTGTGTGTGTGTGTGTGTGTCAGTGTGTGTGTGTCTGTGTGTGTGTCNGTGTGTGTGTGTGTGTGTGTGTGTGTGTCACTTAGTGTGGCGGNGTGTGTGTGTGTGTCAGTGTGTGTGTGTGTGTGTGTGTGTGTCTGTGTGTCAGTGTGTGTGTGTCAGTGTGTGTGTCTGTGTGTGAGTGTGTGTGTGTGTCTGTGTGTGTCGTGTGTGTGTGGTGTGTGTGGTGTCTGTGTGTGTGTCGGTGTGTGTCTGGTGTGTGTGTGNCGTGTGTGTGTTGTGTGTGTGTCTGTGTGTGTGTCTGTGTGTGTCAGTGTGTGTGTGTGTGTANGTCACTGTGTGTGTTGTGTGTGTTGTCACTGTGTGTGTCACTGTGTGTGTGTCAGTGAGTGTCTGNGTGTCAGTGTGTGTGTGTCACTGTGTGTGTGTCTGTGTGTGTACTGTGTGTGTGTGTGAGGTGTGTGTGTGTGTGTGTGTGTGTGTGTCAGTGTCTGTGTGTGTGTCTGTGTGTGTCAGTGTGTGTGTGTGTGTAAGTGTGTGGCGGNTGTGTGTTTGTGTGTGTGTCTGTGTGTGTCAGTGTGTGTGTGTGTGTGTGTGTGTGTCTGTGTGTGTGAGTTTGGCGGTTGTTGTTGTTGTTGTGTGTGTACACAAGCTTCTGCCAATGTATATGGGGCCGTCCATAAATGACGTCACGAACCTGGGGGGGGGGGGNAGGGGGTCAGACATTTGTGACGATGGGGGGAGGGGGGGGGTGAGACATGTGACGTCACATCAAAAAATAAATAAATAAAGACGACACGTTCTACTTAACTAAATAGACTTCTTAATAAATGTTTTCTCCTACAACATCAGAGTGCAACGCCACATTAAATATGCACTACGATGACAATAGCATTTTCTTGGTTCTTTCGGTAAAGTCACGTAGAAGGGAAATAATAAAGTTATTAAAATATAACATAATAAGATTCAATTCTCACAAAGGGAAATAATAAAATAATGATAATAAAATATAATAAAATACAATTATCACAGAGGGAAATAATAAACTAATAAAATTTAAACACAATAAAATACAATTCTCACAAAGGGAAATAATAAAATAATAAAATAAAACAATAAAATGCAATTATCACAAAGGGAAATAATAAAAAAAAAAATACATTATAAAATACAATTCTTACAAAGGGAAATAAGAAAATAAGAAAATAAACAAAATACAATTCTCACAATAATAAAATAACGAAAATAAACATAATAAAATACAATTCTCACAATAATAAAATAATAAAANTAAAACATAATAAAATACAATTCTCACAAAGGGAAGTAATAAATAATTAAATTATATCTAAATACAATTATCACAAAGGAAATAATAAAATAAAAATAAAACATATAAAATACAATTCTCACAAAGGAAATAATTAAATAATAAATATATCTAAATACAATTATCACAAAGGAAATAATAAAATAAAAATAAACATAATAAAATAAATTCTCACAAAGGGAAATAATAAAATAATAAAAATAAAAAATAAAATACAATTCTCACAAAGGAAATATTAAAATAAAAAATAATAATATACAATTCTCACAAAGGAAATAATAAATAATAAAATAAACATNATAAATACAATTCTCACAATAATAAAATAAAAATAAAAATAATAAAACTTAATTCTCACAAAGGGAAATAATAAAATAAAATAAAACAATAAAATAATTCTCACAAAGTATTAAAAAATAAAATAAAACATCAAATAATTTTAAANGGTAATAAAATATAAAATAAAACATAAAATACAATCTACAAAGTATTTAAAAAATAAAACAATAAAATAAATTCTCACAAAGGGAAATAATAAAAATTAAATAAAACATAATATACAATTCTCACAAAGGGAAATAATAAAATAATAAAATAAACATTATAAAATACAATTCTCACAAAGGGAAATATTAAAATAATAAAATATAATATACAATTCTCACAAAGGTAAATAATAAAATAATATTGAAAACATAATAAAATAATTCTCACGACGTTTCGGCCCCAACGCAAGCAGCCGTCCTCAGGTGAAGAGCAGCTCTGTCGGGGAGACAGCGTCTGACACAATTTTTTGTGAGAATTATTCTCTTTTGTTTTATTTTACAGCGTCAGTGTCTTGTTCTTCACCTGAGGACGGCTGCTTGCGTTGTGGCCGAAACGTCGTGAGAATTGTATTTTATTGTGTTTAATTTTCAATACTTTATTATTTACCTTTGTGAGAATTGTATTTTATAATGTTTTGTTTTATTATTTTATTTTTTCCTTTTGTGAAAATTGTATTTCCGATGTTTTATTTATATTTTTTAATATTTCCCTTTGTGAGAATTGCATTTATTGTTTTATTTTCGTTATTTTATTATTTCCCTTTGTGAGAATTGTATTTTATTATGTTTTATTTTTATTATTTTATTATTTCCGTTTGTGATAATTGTATTTAGATATAATTTATTATTTAATTATTTCCCTTGTGAGAATTGTATTTTATTATGTTTTATTTTTTTTNATTTCCCTTGTGAGAATTGTATTTTATGTTTTATTTTTATTATTTTATTATTTACCTTTGTGAGAATTGTATTTTTCCAAGTTTTATTTTTAATATTTATTTTTTCCCTTTGTCATAATTGTATTCTACGATGTTAAATGTTCATTATTTTATTATTTCCCTTTGCGAGAATTGTATTTTATCATGTTATATTTTCATTATTTTATTATTTCCCTTTGTCATAATTGTATTCTACGATGTTATATTTTCATTATTTTATTAATTCCCTTTGCGATAATTGCATTTTACGATGTTTTATTTTCATTATTTTATTATTTCCCTTCTACGTGACGACTTTGCCGAAAGAACCAAGAAGATGAATCCCTGCTGCAGTCACGACAGAAGCTTTACATCGAAATGACAACAACAGTAGTTTAAAGAAGCGATTTCAAGCGAGTTTTATATTTTTTATCGGGGGAGGGGGAGAGAGGGGGGGGACAGAGCTTTGTGACGTCATATTTGAGGGGTGGGGGGTCTGACTCTTTGTGACGTCACGTGACGAAAGGGGGGTGGGTCAAAAATCGTCAAAAAACGTCAAAAATCGTCAAAAATCGTCAAAAAAGTCAAAAATCGTTAAAAAATCGTCAAAAATCGTCAAAAATCGTCAAAAAATCGTCAAAAATCGTCAAAAAATCGTCAAATCGTCAAAAATCGTCAAAAAATCGTCAAAAAATCGTCAAAAATCGTCAAAAATCGTAAAAAAATCGTCAAAAATCGTCAAAAAATCGTCAAAAAATCGTCAAAAATCGTCAAAAATCGTCAAAAAATCGTCAAAAATCGTCAATAATCGCGTGACGTCATTTATGGCCGCCCCCTCTCGCACTGGCTGTGATCACTAATGAGGGACACTGGAGGCGACGTTTCGGGCAACAGCCCTCCCCCCCCACAGCGCACACACCACGTGGTCTGAGCGAGGCCCATTGCCTGAAACGTTGCCTCGTGTCCGTGCGCCGTCCTCGTGAGAAGCGCACGCGCGTTGTTGACTGGCAGCTGCAGCAGCAGTAGCGGCAGTAGCTGTAGTAGCAGTAGCTGTAGTAGCTGTAGTAGCAGAGTAGTAGCAGTAGTAGCTGTAGTAGCAGTAGCTGTAGTAGCTGTAGTAGCAGTAGTAGTAGCAGTAGTAGCTGTAGTAGTAGCTGTAGTAGCAGCAGTAGTAGCTGTAGTAGCAGTAGTAGTAGCAGTAGTAGTAGCTGTAGTAGTTGTAGCTGTAGTAGCAGTAGCTGTAGTAGCTGTAGTAGCAGTAGCTGTAGTAGCAGTAGCTGTAGTAGTAGTAGCTGTAGTAGCAGTAGCAGCAGCAGTAGTAGTAGCTGTAGTAGTAGTAGCTGTGGTAGTAGTAGCTGTAGTAGTAGTAGCAGCAGTAGCAGCAGTAGTAGTAGCAGTAGTAGTAGCAGCAGCAGTAGTAGTAGTAGCAGTAGTAGTAGTAGCAGTAGTAGTGTAGTANTAGCANTAGCAGCAGTAGTAGCAGTAGTAGTAGTAGTAGCAGTAGCGTAGTAGTAGTAGTAGCAGTAGTAGTAGCTGTAGTAGTAGTAGTAGCAGTAGTAGTAGCAGTAGTAGCTGTAGTAGTAGTGTAGTAGTAGTAGCTGTAGTAGTAGTAGTAGCTGTANTANCTGTAGTAGTTGCAGTAGCTGCTGTAGTAGTAGCAGTAGTAGTAGCTGTAGTAGTAGTAGTAGCAGTAGTAGTAGCAGTAGTAGTAGTGNAGTAGCAGTAGTAGTAGTAGTAGCAGTAGTAGTAGCAGTAGTAGCTGTAGTAGTGTAGTAGTAGTGTAGTAGTAGTAGTAGTGTAGTAGCAGTAGTAGCTGTAGTAGTAGTAGCAGTAGTAGCTGTAGTAGTAGCAGTAGTAGCTGTAGTAGTAGCAGTAGTGTAGTAGTAGTGTAGTAGCAGTAGTAGTAGTAGCAGTAGTAGTAGCTGTAGTAGTAGTGTAGTAGCAGTAGTAGTTGTAGTAGCTGTAGCAGCAGTAGTAGTAGCAGTAGTAGCAGTAGTAGTAGCTGTAGTAGTAGCAGTAGTAGTAGCTGTAGCAGCAGTAGTAGCAGTAGTAGTAGCTGTAGCAGTAGCAGCAGCAGCAGTAGCTGTAGTAGTAGTAGTAGCTGTAGTAGTAGCAGCAGTAGTAGCAGTAGTAGTAGCTGTAGCAGTAGCAGTAGTGTAGTAGTAGTAGTAGCTGTAGTAGTAGCTGTAGTAGTAGTAGCAGTAGTAGTAGCAGCAGTAGTAGTAGTAGCTGTAGTAGCTGTAGTAGCTGTGGAGGTAGTAGTAGCAGTAGTAGCAGTAGTAGTAGTAGCTGTAGTAGCTGTAGCAGTAGCAGCAGCAGCAGCTGTAGCAGTAGTAGTAGTGGCAGTAGTAGTAGCTGTAGTAGTAGTAGCTGTAGTAGCTGTAGTAGTAGTAGCTGTAGTAGTAGTAGTGGCAGTAGTAGTAGTAGCTGTAGTAGTAGTAGTAGCTGTAGTAGTAGCAGCAGTAGCAGCAGCAGCAGTAGTAGTAGTAGCTGTAGTAGCAGCAGTAGTAGCAGTAGTAGTAGCAGTAGTAGTAGCAGCAGTAGTAGCTGTAGTAGCTGCAGTAGCAGTAGCTGTAGTAGCTGTAGTAGTAGTAGCTGTAGTAGTAGTAGCTGTAGTAGCAGCAGTAGTAGTAGCTGTAGTAGTAGTAGCAGCAGTAGTAGTTGTAGTAGCTGTAGTAGTAGCTGTAGTAGTAGCAGTAGTAGTAGCAGCAGTAGTAGTAGCTGTAGTAGTAGTAGTAGCTGTAGTAGCAGCAGTAGTAGCTGTAGTAGTAGTAGCAGCAGTAGTAGTTGTAGTAGCTGTAGTAGCTGTAGTAGTAGCAGTAACTATAGCTATAGCAGGTGTAGCTGTAGCTGTAGTAGCTGTAGTAGTAGCAGGTGACGTGAGTTCCGATTCGCATTGTGGCGAGCGGAACGATAAACACTACTGATGGCTGAAATATCTTTTTTCAATAAAAGTTTTTTTATATCTCAATCACAGTGTGGGTGTGTGTGGGTGTGTGAGTGTGGGTGTGTGAGTGTGTGTGAGTGTGTGAGTGTGTGTGAGTGGGTGTGTGTGGGTGGGTGAGTGTGTGGGTGTGTGTGAGTGGGTGGGTGTGTGGGTGTGGNTGTGTGAGTGTGTGAGTGAGTGTGTATGTGTGTGAGTGTGTGTGTGAGTGTGTGAGTGTGCGTGTGAGTGTGTGAGTGGTGTGAGTGTGTGAGTGTGTGGGTGTGTGTGAGTGTGTNGTGGTNTGTGAGTGTGTGGGTGTGTGTNAGTGTGTGTGGGTGTGAGTGTGTGTGAGTGTGTGAGTGTGTGGGTGTGAGTGTGTGGGTGTGTGTGTGTGGTNTGTGTGTGAGTGTGAGTGTGTGAGTGTGTGTGAGTGAGTGTGTGTGTGAGTGAGTGTGTGAGTGTGTGGGTGTGTGGGTGAGTGTGTGAGTGCGTGTGTGAGTGAGTTTGTGTGTGGGTGAATGTGTGAGTGAGTGTGAGTGTGTGGGTGAGTGTGTGAGTGGTGTGTGAGTGAGTTTGTGTGTGGGTGAATGTGTGAGTGAGTGTGTGAGTAGGTGTGTGTGAGTGAGTGTGTGTGTGAGTGAGTGTGTGAGTGTGTGAGTGAGTGTGTGAGTGGTGGANTGTGTGGGTGAGTGTGTGAGTGCGTGTGTNAGTGAGTTTGTGTGTGGGTGAATGTGTGAGTGAGTGAGTGAGTGGATGTGTGTGTGAGTGTGTGTGTNAGTGAGTGTGTGGGGGTGAGGTGTGAGTGCGTGAGTGTGTGAGTGTGTGAGTGTGTGGGTGTGTGGTGTGAGTGTGTGAGTGAGTGTGTGTGTGAGTGC
>WFAB01003281.1:0-18516 GCA_018977245.1 Lethenteron camtschaticum | reverse complement strand
TTTAGCTATTCAACGGTCTCTACATATTCCTTTAGTAGGCCTATATTCATATTCTTGGTTCTTTCGGTAAAGTCACGTAAAAGGGAAACAATAAAATAAAAAAAAATATTAAACAATACAATTCTCACGACGTTTCGATTGCAACACAAGCAATCATCATCAGGTGTGAAAACCACAGCTGATGATGATGATTGCTTGTCTTTCAATCGAAACGTCGTGATAATTGTATTGTTTTATATATTGTTTGTATTTTATTGTTTCCCTTCTACTGGGTACATTGTTGAGGTCTAAAGTGCGACCCTCTTTACATGTTTCTTTGCCCCTTCATAGAAATCGCGTTCTCCTCTGCTTCGATTGTAAGCTTGAGATTTCTCTTCAGTGTCCTGGACTTCGTCGTGGTTTTTGCAAGGAGATTCTTCCCTGTGCGTGTCCCACCTCGAGGGGAATCTGGGATGGCGAAGATCCCGTCTTTGCCACCAGTGCTCTCCACGGCATGGGTGCGATGTCCGATTCCAACTCTGGGAGATCTTTTAAAGGACTGACCTCATCCCCACTTGACTCTGGAGATAATGAGGCTGAATCCTCTACACATTTTCTCTTCAATGACGGCTGGGTGGCTGGCTGAGCCTCAGTCTCCATGGCAGTAGCCGGAGTTGGATCGGGGTCCACTGCCATCTCGCGTGAGCTCCGTGGTGAGAGGCTCTCTCCTGAGTCATCCGTTGTGTATTTTTCTTTATGACAAATCTCACAGTGCCCTCGCTTTTGGGTTGGGCATTTGCCATCTTGGGGCAGTGTTGTTTTTTAAATATGCCCCTCTGCTTTGCATAAGTTGCATTTTAGAACGTCCCAGCAGTAAAACAGCCTGTGCACCCTTCCTCCGTGTATTACCGTTAAGGAGCCCTCCTCAAGCTGCCCATTGGGCACCAGCGTGTAGACCCCCTGCCTTCTAAAACACAGGACATGCCTCAAGGCGGGATTATTGCAGCCCAAAGGCACACGCTGTAGGTTGGAAGTCAGTGTGTCGAACTTAGCGAGGTGATCTTGTATGTCCTTATCAGGAATGTAGGGGGGAGACGTTGGATACGAATACGCGTACCGATGGCGATGACGGTGGCTCCGAGGTGAGGTGCCAATCGTTAACCATCAGCCCTTTCTCCATGGCGGCGTTTGCCATCTTCTCAGACTCCATGAAGAAAATCGCCTTTCCGCTCATCTTGGAGGTGTGCTTTATTGAGCCCTCGGGCACGATGTCGCCCAGCGCTGCCACGTAGACGTCAATCGGGACATCGGTGGAATCCGGGCAGCGGATTCTAGACTCGCGTAGAGGCTCCAGCTGCTGCTGCTGCTGCGGGCGCCTTGCAGGCCCCGGAGACCGGCCTTGTGTAGGCGCGGTCGCTTTCGTTTTCGTTACTACCGGCCAGGTGGGCATTCACACGTGTGCCACGGATATGTGACACACGACTACTAAAGAAAACCTCTCTCCATTTTCAAAATCCAGGAAAAAAAAAGTAAAAATAACGACAGAATAAAAATGGTCTATCCTGGATTATGATCAACTCTTAATACTATTATTGCCCTTCCATTCCCTCTCCTCCACTCCATCCCCCTCACCTCCACTCCCTCCCCCTCCCCTCCCTCCCCCTCCCCTCCCCTCCACTCCCTCCCCTCCCTCCCCTCCACTCCCTCCCCTCCATTCCCTCCCCCTCCCCTCTACTCCCTCCCCTCCACTCCCTCCCTCTTGCCTCCGCTTTCTCCCCTCCACTCCCTCCCCTCCCCTCCACTCCCTCTTTCCCTCCCTTCCACTCCCTCCCCCTCTCTTCCACTCTCTCCCCCTCCCCTCCCCACCCCCTCCCTCCCTCCGTGTCCTCCATCCGCACACAAGCGATGACATGCGGTCTCAGGGGGGGGGGGTTGCTGGAGGGAGGAGGGGGGAGGGGTGTGGGTTGACAGCCCCCCCCGGGAAACGCGACGAGACACGAGCGAGTCACGAGGAGTCGCCCGGAGTTAAGACGCTGAAACCAGCAGCAGCAGGAGCAGCAGGAGCAGTAGCAGCAGACAGCAGCAGCAGCAGTAGTAGCAGCAGCAGTAGTAGCAGCAGCAGCAGTAGTAGCAGCAGCAGCTGATGCAGTAGTAGCAGCAGGAGCAGCAGCAGACAGCAGCGCAGGAGCAGCAGCAGACAGCAGCAGTAGCAGCAGTAGCAGCAGCAGGAGCAGCAGCAGCAGACAGCAGCAGTATCAGCAGCAGTAGTAGTAGCAGCAGCAGTATCAGCAGTAGTAGGAGCAGCAGCAGCAGCTGCAGACAGCAGCAGCAGTAGTAGCAGCAGCAGGAGCAGCAGCAGCAGCAGGAGCAGCAGCAGCAGGAGCAGCAGCAGGAGCAGCAGCAGGAGCAGAGGCAGCAGCAGCAGAGGCAGCAGAGGCAGAAGCAGCAGAGACAGCAGACAGAAGCAGACAGCAGCAGACAGCAACAACAACAGCAGCAGACAGCAGCAGAAGAGGCAGCAGCAGCAGTAGCAGCAGTAGTAGCAGCAGCAGGAGCAGCAGCAGCAGACAGCAGCAGCAGTAGCAGCAGCAGTAGCAGCAGCAAGCAGTAGGCAGCAGCAGTAGGCAGCAGTAATAATAATGCAAATTGTAATGCGCATTCCATTATCGGATCCCGAAGCGCAATGCATGGCAAGCAGGAAACAAAAACAAAACCACGGGCAACCGACCAACATGAAAGAGGGAATGCCACTTTAAAGAGACGGGCTTTCAAAGCAGACTAAAATATGTCTTTGCTGCGAGCTGCAATGTGTCCAGGATCTTGATGCCGATGTGTGGAGGTTTTCTGCTGCTTCAGCTCGCCACGAAGAGAGGGCTTCAGCAGACAGAGAGAGAGAGAGTTCGTGTCACAGAGAGAGAGAGTTCGTGTCACAGAGAGAGAGAGAGAGTTCGTGTCACAGAGGGAGATTCGTGTCACAGGAGAGAGTTCGTGTCACAGAGAGAGAGTTCGTGTCACAGAGAGAGAGGGAGTTCGTGTCACAGAGGGAGAGTTCGTGTCACAGGGAGAGAGTTCGTGTCACAGAGAGAGAGTTCGTGTCACAGAGAGAGAGAGAGAGTTCGTGTCACAGAGGGAGAGTTCGTGTCAGAGAGAGAGAGTTCGTGTCACAGAGAGAGAGTTCGTGTCACAGAGAGAGAGTTCGTGTCACAGGGAGAGAGTTCGTGTCACAGGAGAGAGTTCGTGTCACAGAGAGAGAGTTCGTGTCACAGAGAGAGAGTTCGTGTCACAGAGAGAGAGTTCGTGTTACAGAGAGAGAGTTCGTGTCACAGAGAGAGAGTTCGTGTTACAGAGAGAGAGTTCGTGTCACAGGGAGAGAGTTCGTGTTACAGAGAGAGAGTTCGTGTCACAGAGAGAGAGTTCGTGTCACAGAGAGAGAGTTCGTGTTACAGAGAGAGAGTTCGTGTTACAGAGAGAGAGTTCGTGTTACAGAGAGAGAGTTCGTGTCACAGAGAGAGAGTTCGTGTTACAGAGAGAGAGTTCGTGTTACAGAGAGAGAGTTCGTGTACAGAGAGAGAGTTCGTGTCACAGAGAGAGAGTTCGTGTTACAGAGAGAGAGTTCGTGTTACAGAGAGAGAGTTCGTGTTACAGAGAGAGAGTTCGTGTTACAGAGGAGAGTTCGTGTCACAGGGAGAGAGTTCGTGTTACAGAGAGAGAGTTCGTGTTACAGGAGAGAGTTCGTGTTACAGAGAGAGAGTTCGTGTCACAGAGAGAGAGTTCGTGTCACAGGGAAGAGTTCGTGTTACAGAGAGAGAGTTCGTGTTACAGAGAGAGAGTTCGTGTTACAGAGAGAGAGTTCGTGTTACAGAGAGAGAGTTCGTGTTACAGAGAGAGAGTTCGTGTCACAGAGAGAGAGTTCGTGTCACAGGAGAGAGTTCGTGTACAGAGAGAGAGTTCGTGTCACAGAGAGAGAGTTCGTGTTACAGAGAGAGTCGTGTCACAGGGAGAGAGTTCGTGTACAGAGAGAGAGTTCGTGTCACAGAGAGAGAGTTCGTGTACAGAGAGAGAGTTCGTGTCACAGGGAGAGAGTTCGTGTCACAGAGAGAGAGTTCGTGTTACAGAGAGAGAGTTCGTGTTACAGAGAGAGAGTTCGTGTTACAGAGAGAGAGTTCGTGTTACAGAGAGAGAGTTCGTGTCACAGAGAGAGAGTTCGTGTCACAGGAGAGAGTTCGTGTTACAGAGAGAGAGTTCGGTTACAGAGAGGAGTTCGTGTTACAGAGAGAGAGTTCGTGTCACAGAGAGAGAGTTCGTGTCACAGGAGGAGTTCGTGTTACAGAGAGAGAGTTCGTGTACAGAGGAGAGTTCGTGTCACAGGGAGAGAGTTCGTGTCACAGAGAGAGAGTTCGTGTCACAGAGAGAGAGTTCGTGTCACAGGGAGAGAGTTCGTGTTACAGAGAGAGAGTTCGTGTCACAGGGAGAGAGTTCGTGTTACAGAGAGAGAGTTCGTGTCACAGAGAGAGAGTTCGTGTCACAGAGGAGAGAGAGTTCGTGTTACAGAGAGAGAGAGTTCGTGTCACAGAGAGAGAGTTCGTGTCACAGAGAGAGAGTTCGTGTCACAGAGAGAGAGTTCGTGTCACAGGGAGAGAGAGTTCGTGTCACAGGGAGAGAGAATTCGTGTCACAGAGAGAGAGTTCGTATCACAGAGAGAGAGAGTTCGTGTCACAGAGAGAGTTTACAGAGAGGAGTTCGTGTCACAGAGAGAGGAGTTCGTGTCACAGAGAGAGAGTTCGTATCACAGAGAGAGAGTTCGTGTCACAGAGAGAGAGTTCGTGTTACAGAGGGAGAGTTCGTGTTACAGAGGGAGAGTTCGTGTTACAGAGGGAGAGTTCGTGTTACAGGAGAGAGAGTTCGTGTCACAGAGAGAGAGTTCGTGTCACAGAGGGAGAGTTCGTGTCACAGAGAGAGAGTTCGTGTTACAGAGAGAGAGTTCGTGTCACAGAGAGAGAGTTCGTGTCACAGAGGGAGAGAGTTTCGTGTTACAGAGAGAGAGTTCGTGTCACAGAGAGAGTTCGTGTCACAGAGGGAGAGAGTTCGTGTCACAGAGAGAGAGTTCGTGTTACAGAGAGAGAGTTCGTGTCACAGAGAGAGTTCGTGTCACAGAGAGAGAGTTCGTGTCACAGAGAGAGAGAGTTCGTGTTACAGAGAGAGAGTTCGTGTTACAGAGAGAGAGTTCGTGTCACAGAGGAGAGTTCGTGTCACAGAGAGAGAGTTCGTGTCACAGAGGGAGAGTTCGTGTCACAGAGAGAGAGAGTTCGTGTTACAGAGAGAGAGTTCGTGTCACAGAGGGAGAGTTCGTGTTACAGAGAGAGAGTTCGTGTCACAGAGAGAGAGTTCGTGTCACAGAGGAGAGTTCGTGTCACAGAGAGAGAGTTCGTGTTACAGAGAGAGAGTTCGTGTCACAGAGGGAGAGTTCGTGTCACAGAGGGAGAGTTCGTGTCACAGAGAGAGTTCGTGTTACAGAGAGAGAGTTCGTGTCACAGAGGGAGAGTTCGTGTCACAGAGGAGAGTTCGTGTCACAGAGAGAGTTCGTGTCACAGAGAGAGAGTTCGTGTCACAGAGAGAGAGTTCGTGTCACAGAGAGAGAGTTCGTGTCACAGAGGGAGAGTTCGTGTCACAGAGGGAGAGTTCGTGTCACAGAGAGAGAGAGAGAGTTCGTGTCACAGAGAGAGAGTTCGTGTCACAGAGAGAGAGAGAGAGTTCTTGTCACAGAGAGAGAGTTCGTGTCACAGAGGGAGAGTTCGTGTCACAGAGGGAGAGTTCGTGTCACAGAAGAGAGTTCGTGTCACAGAGGGAGAGAGAGAGTTCGTGTCACAGAGAGAGAGTTCGTGTCACAGAGAGAGAGTTCGTGTTACAGAGAGAGAGTTCGTGTTACAGAGAGAGAGAGTTCGTGTCACAGAGAGAGAGTTCGTGTTACAGAGAGAGAGTTCGTGTTACAGAGAGAGAGAGTTCGTGTCACAGAGAGAGAGTTCGTGTACAGAGAGAGAGTTCGTGTCACAGAGAGAGAGTTCGTGTTACAGAGAGAGAGTTCGTGTTACAGAGAGAGAGAGTTCGTGTCACAGAGGGAGAGAGAGTTCGTGTCACAGAGAGAGAGTTCGTGTCACAGAGAGAGAGAGAGAGTTCGTGTCACAGGGAGAGAGTTCGTGTCACAGAGAGAGAGAGAGGTTCGTGTCACAGGGAGAGAGTTCGTGTCACAGAGAGAGAGTTCGTGTCACAGAGAGAGAGTTCGTGTCACAGAGAGAGTTCGTGTCACAGAGAGAGAGTTCGATGCACAGTGTGGGCTGCATGGCGGTCTGTGTCTTACATTTACTCATTCATGAAGGAGACGGCTGATTGCCAGATCGCGTTCGATATGATAAAGTGCAGCACGGTGAGCGAGTGGGTTGGTGATCGAGTGTGTGGGTGAGTGGGTGAGTGGGTGCGTGGGTGGGTGAGTGGTGGGCGAGTGGGTGAGTGAGTGGGTGAGTGGGTGAGTGGGTGAGTGGGTGATCGAGTGTGTGGGTGAGTGGGTGAGTGAGTGATCGAGTGTGTGGGTGAGTGAGTGAGTGATCGAGTGTGTGGGTGAGTGGGTGGGTGAGTGGGTGAGTGGGTGGGTGAGTGGGTGGGCGAGTGGGTGAGTGAGTGGGTTAGTGGGTGAGTGGGTGATCGAGTGTGTGGGTGAGTGGGTGAGTGAGTGATCGAGTGTGTGGGTGAGTGAGTGATCGAGTGTGTGGGTGAGTGGGTGAGTGAGTGGGTGAGTGGGTGATCGAGTGTGTGGGTGAGTGGGTGAGTGGGTGAGTGAGTGATCGAGTGTGTGGGTGAGTGAGTGATCGAGTGTGTGGGTGAGTGGGTGAGTGGGTGGGTGAGTGGGTTAGTGGGTGAGTGGGTGATCGAGTGAGTGGGCGAGTGGGTAAGTGGGTGATCGAGTGTGTGGGTGAGTGGGTGGGTGAGTGGGTGATCGAGTGTGTGGGTGAGTGGGTGGGTGAGTGGGTGAGTGGGTGAGTGGGTGAGTGGGTGGGTGAGTGGGTGAGTGGGTGGGTGAGTGGGTGCTCGAGTGAGTTGGCGAGTGGGTGAGTGGGTGGGTGAGTGGATGATCGAGTGTGTGGGTGAGTGGGTGAGTGGGTGATCGAGTGTGTGGGTGAGTGGATGGGTGAGTGGGTGATCGAGTGTGTGGGTGAGTGGGTGAGTGGGTGGGTGAGTGGGTGATCGAGTGTGTGGGTGAGTGGGTGGGTGAGTGGGTGAGTGGATGGGTGGGTGAGTGGGTGAGTGGGTGAGTGGGTGGGTGAGTGGGTGATCGAGTGAGTGGGTGAGTGAGTAAGTACGTTGAGCCTCTTTCGCACCGTACGTAGCCAAACGCGCTAATCGGAGATGCAGGGTGAAGGACAAGAAACCACACACAAGGTGGAGGAGGAGGAGGAGGTTGGGGAGGTTGAGGAGAAGGTGGAGGAATGTCAAAGCCAGGAGGAGCAGGAGGGTGTGATGAGGTTTGGGTTTTCATTTTGCCCGTCGGCGCCGGTGACGTCACGCGGCGTTGCTGGAGGCTCTTGGGGTGGCGAGGGGCCACGCGTCACCTCTCACCGCGGGCTGCCCGTGACCGGAGACTGCTCACGGGTCGCGACCCCCGACGGCGACCCGGGCAGTGACCGTGGACCCCGCCAGTGACGCGTCTCGTCCTTTCCTACGGCGCTCGATTAAAGCGGCAGCGGTAGCGGACGCCACAGGCCGGAGTTGTGTGTTCGTTCTCGTTCAGCTGTCCCGCGGCATGCGGCGTGGGTAGCTGAGTGGTGCTGGGGAACACACCAACTACAATAACACCACAACAACAACAACAACGTCACGGCGCGTGTGCCAGGCTAGGTGCGTTTTGAGACCACGTGAAGTGTCGAGGGCTCTCCGCTGGCAGGAGGTCATGGGACAACCCCAGCAGGTGCCATGGTTTGACCGAGATGACTGGCTGATGCACCACCTGTGCCCCCCACTTTGCCAACCTGCTGCGTTTTATCTGCCCGGCGTTCCGCTCGTTGTTGTGAGCGTCGCTCCTCCGCCTTCCATTGTTGCTCGAGGGCGACTGCCTCCAACTGCCCAGTAGCAGCGTCCTTCACGAGCCTCCTCCATAGAGGCCGATCTTGACACCGCTGGTACCAGTCATCGGCAAGTCCACTCAGCTCCACTTCCTCCCGTACCGCATCAGCTTCATCTCTTCTCCAGCCCGTGTCGTGCCTATTTAGTCCCCTCAATCAGGCCAAACAGAAGCTGCTTGGGCATGCGGTAGCCGGGCATGCGGGCTACATGACCCAGCCAATGCGGCCTTTCCCGCCGGAGGAGCTCACTGATGGGAACGTGTCCAGATCGTTCAAGGATTTGTGAGCTCCACACACAATCCAGTCTGGTTAGACCCAGGATGGATCGTAAGCAGGCCAGCCTAAATGTGTCTAACCGGCGCAGATGTTCCATTAGAGGGGTCCACGTTCCGCAAGCGTAGAGAAGGGAGGGCATGACCGTGCACATTCACACACCCAGACACATCGACAAAGTGGAGCTGGCGCTGTGCTACAAACCAGGCCACCCAAGTTAGATTGCCCATCACCGTCAACTCCAGTATCGATTATCCGAACCGGTCCCGGGCCTCCCCAAGGCCAACTCAGCCTTAAATGAGTCTCTGGTGCGATGTAGTAAACATCGCCAGTGGGGAGACAAAGGTGGCCGGGCGTGGTGCTGGTCACCCCCCCCCCCCACCCCTCGTGTGCCGTGCCGGCCTTTATAGGTTGTCGCTAACAGCACTTGCTCCAGCCGTCTGCTCAGGCTACACGGGGATCTTTGTCTTTGGTGGCGCTTTGCTCGCGTTATTAATTTAAGGATCTCCGCCCCGGATCGCCCCTTTGTTATAATTACGGTGTCTCCATTATTTTCCGCTCATTAATTCCGCGGGGTGATTTGTTATTGGGCCACATCCGCTGTAAGTCGCAAATTAACGACTCCCCTCCGCCCGCAGAGAAAAGGCCACGAAGCTGCCACCACCACCACAACCACCACCCACCACCACCACAACCACCACCACCAACCCACCACCCACCGACCACCACCACCCACCACCCCCACAACCACCACACCCCCCCCACCACCACCATCTCCACCCCCACCCCCACCCCAACCATCACCACCATCACCACCACCGCCACCACCCCCACCCCCACCATCAACGCTATCACCACCACCACCACCCCCACGGCCACCACCCCCCCCACCCCTAACATCACCACCATCACCACCACAACCACCACCACCACGACCACCACCACCCACACCATCACCACCACCCCCCACCACCCCCACCACCCCCACCACCACCATTACCACCACCATCACCAGCACCACCCCCACCATCACCCCCACCACCACCACCATTACCACCACCACGACCACCACCACCCACACCATCACCACCACCACCACCCCCACCACCACTACCCCCACCATTACCACCACCATCACCACCACCACCCCCACCATCACCCCCACCACCACCACCATCACCACCACCCCACCATTACCACCACCACAACCACCATCACGACCACCACCACCCACACCATCACCACCACCACCACCCCCACCACCACCACCCCCACCATTACCACCACCACCACCACCACCCCCACCACCACCACCCCCACCATTACCACAACCATCACCACCACCACCACCCCCACGCCACCACCACCTCCTCCTCCACTCCACACACCACGCGTGTCTCGGCTCAACGCGCTTCTCGTGGACGCTGATGGCGATTCGCGTTCAGGACCCGGAGCGCTTTGAGCCCGACGCGCCACGCCGCACTCGTGTTGCTGTAGTGGGGCAGCCGTCTTGACATCGGGGTGGAAGTGGGAGCCACTTCCCGCCCCACCTGTGTGAGTGTCCGTGTGTCCGTGTGTGAGTGTCCGCGTGTGTGTGTGTCTGCGTGTGTGTGTCCGTGTGTGAGTGTCCGCGTGTGTGTCCGCGTGTGTGTGTGTCCGCGTGTGTATGTCCGTGTGTGAGTGTGTGTGTCCGTGTGTCAGTGTGTGTGTCCGCGTGTGTGTGCCCGCGTGTGTGTCCGCGTGTGTGAGTGTCCGTGTGTGAGTGTGTGTGGTGTTTCCGCGTGTGGAGTGTCCGTGTGTGAGTGTCCGCGTGTATGTGTGTGTGTGTCCGCGTGTGTGTGTCCGTGTGTGTGTGTGCCGGTGGTGTAGCGGTTAGCGTGCTGCGCTACGAACCCGGCGACCCGAGTTCGATTCCCGCTCGCGACCAACACCGGTGACGATTAACTGAATGGGTCCTGGGGCCTCCCCTAGGTCCACTCAG
The DNA here is from genome assembly GCA_018977245.1 of Lethenteron camtschaticum. Classification (NCBI taxonomy): domain Eukaryota; kingdom Metazoa; phylum Chordata; class Hyperoartia; order Petromyzontiformes; family Petromyzontidae; genus Lethenteron; species Lethenteron camtschaticum. The sequence continues at coordinate 8,172 of WFAB01003281.1, read as the reverse complement.
CCTTAAATGAGTACCTGGTGCGGTGTGTAGTAAACATCGCCACTGGGGAGACAAAGGCGGCCGAGCGTGGTGCTGGCCACCCACCCCCTCGTGTGCCGTAGTCGGCCTTCGTAGGCGCTGCTACTCGCTAACGGCACTTGCCCCTGCAGTCTGGCAAGGCTACACGGGGGATCTTTGTCTCGCTTCGTCTGTGACTGCATTTTGTCGACTCAAAGTAATCCCGTCGATTGTAACCAGCACAGTTTGCGCTGTGCCTGTGTGTACATATTATTACTATAGCATTGTAATCACACGTACAATTAGCGCGGTTGGCTACGCACGGTGCGAAAGAAGTTCCACATGCATAGGCAAGTCAAATAACGATTTATGATTTAATTTTCACGAGGGCTCCTACCACGGCGGGGTTAATGCGAGTCGCCGCCGGGGAGACAAAGGCGGCCTTGCGTGTTTGTCGTGGTGTTCTCTCGCTCTTCACTCTCTCGGTGGGGGGCGGGGGAGACGGTGGGGGGCGGGGAGACGGTGGGGGGCGGGGAGACGGTGGGGGGGGGGGGAGACGGTGGGGGTGCGGTGGTGACATCAGTCCACCCCGTGCCACGGGGTCGACTGATGGCTCTCGGTCTGCATTTTATTATTTCCTTTCATTTTCAGCGAAGCCTTTGATTCTTATCGCCGCGACTGCCAACGGGAGGAGGCTGCGGCGAATGTGATAATGATGATGAGGCGAGTGTGTCTGTGTGTGTGTCTGTGTGTGTGTCTGTGTGTGTGTCTGTGTGTGTGTCTGTCATTCAGTCAGTCGACCCGTGGCACCTGGGGTCTGCCCCTTGACCTCCTGCCAGCCGGCGTTCGAAACTTCACGTGGCCTCAAGGTGCACATGGCCTGGCACAAGCGTCGTGGTGACGTCGCCGCCACTTAGTGGCGAATGGCGGTTGTTGTGTCTGTGGTGTGTCTGTGTGAGTGATGGCTGTACCAGAGGAATTTCCATCTGGTACAGACACAATGGGAGGCTGATTGATGCTCGGGTGCGGTCAAGGGATGGCTCCCTAATGGTCAACCACGTTATGTATGACGATGATCTGGTAATTGCCGAGGAGTTGGAGTCGCTGATGCTGAACCTGGAGCGTGCCACTAAGAGGTGGGGCCTTACCATCAGCCCCACCAAAACGAAGCACATGCCTGGGTATTTTGTACCATCGGACACTCCACCCCCACAACTCCCAATCGGTGATGGGGCAGTTGTAGAGAGAGTGGAGAGTTTCCCATACCTGGGCAGTGTGCTAACGATGGCTCCAGTTTAACAGCAGAGGTCTCAATCCGAATCAGTCGAGCAGCATTATCTTTTCATCGGTTTCGTAACGCTGTGTGGAAGCTACCTGGTCTGTCGCTCCGCACGAAGCTTCGGGTCTTCTCGGCCACAGTCATTCCTCCCTTCTCTACGCTTGCGAAACATGGACCCCCCCCCCTAATTGAGCATCTTCGCTGGTTACAAACATTTAGGCTGGCCTGCTTACGATCAATCATGGGTTTAACCAGGCTGGATTGTGTGAGGGGCTCACAAATCCTCGAAAGATCTGGACAAAGTCCCATCGGTGAGCGCCTCTGGCAGGCAAGGTTGCGTTGGCTGGGTCATGTAGCCCGCATGCCCAATCACCGCATGCCCTTAACAGTTTTTGTTCGGCCGTATCGAGGGGGCTAAACGGGCGCAGCACGGGCTAGAGCAGAGATGGAGTAATGTGGTACAGGAGGACGTGGAGCGGAGTGGACTTGCCGATGACTGGTACCAGCGGTGTCAAGATCGGCCTCTGTGGAGGAGGCTCGTGAAGGACGCTACTGGGCAGTTGGAGGCAGTCGCCCTACAACAACGGAGGGCGGAGGAGCGACGCTCACAACAACGAGCGGAGCGCCGGGCGGCTAAAGCACAGCGAGTTGGCACAGTAGGGGGAACAGGTAGTGCATCAGCCAGTCATCTCGGTCATCTTAGTCATCTCAGTCAATCGACTTGTGGCATCTGGGTCTGCCCCGTAACCTCCTGCCAGCGGGCGTTCGACATTTCACGAGGCCTCAAGGTGCACACAGCCTGGCACAAACGTCGTGGTGACGTCACATCCACTTAGTGGCGAATGGCGGTTGTTGTTTGTTGTGTCTGTGTGTGTGTGTGTCTGTGTGTGTGTCTGTGCGCGAGATGCATTGGGGAGCGGTAGTGTAGCCTTTAGCGCTACGCTGCGCTACGAACCCGGCGACCCGAGTTCGATTCCCGCTCACGGCCACCAACCCCCAAGGTGACGATTATCTGAACCGGTCCAGCGCCTCCTCCCCTAGGCCGACTCAGCCTCAACTGAGTCGCCGGCGTGGTGTGTAGTAGACATCGCCGCCGGGGAGCCCAAGGGCCGTCGTGCGCGGTGCTGGACACCCACGCCCTGCATCGGCGCTGCTATTCTCTAATTGCACTTGCCCCAACGGTCCGTCGAGGCTATGCTGGGGCGGGGACCTTTGTCTTTGTGCAGTGCGCGCGCGGGCGCGTGCGTGCGCAGGGGGTAAACAAGCAGCGATGGCCACTCAAGCGGCGCCCTCCGACCGATAACGGCGGACACTTTTATATTCGCAGCAATCGAGGCGTGAGTCCCAACATCGCTCCCCATCATCACTCGCCCCAGCTGACGCGCCCCGCGCAAAGACAAAGCTAAAGCGCCCCGTGTAGGCTCAGCAGGCTGCTTGCAGGGGGGCCAGTGCCCTGGGAGGGGGCACAGGTGGCGCGTCGGCCACTCGTCTCGGGCAGGCGACCCCGTGGCACCTGCTGCGTCTGCCCCGTGACCTCCTCCTGCCAGCGGGCGTTCGACACTTCGCGTGGCTTCAACGTGCACCTAGCTCTGAGTGGTGAATGGCGGTTGTTGCTGTTGTTGTTAGCGAGATGCAAGCAGCGCCGCTGAGTACGAAACTAGGGGAGGACCAGGAATCTCAGGCTCTGACATCACTCGCCACTGATGTTAGCCGTGCGCGGAAATCGGTATCGGGACGGTGGGGTTTGTAGCGCAGTGCGCTAACCACTGCGCCACCGCTCCCCTCACGATTACAAAGATCCCCCGTATAGCCTTAACAGACTGTTGCGGCAAGTGCTGTTAGCGAGTAACACCTATGAAGGCCGGCACGGCACACGAGGGGGTGGGTGGCCATTATCACCCCGGCCGCCTTTGTCTCCCCAGTAGCGATATTTGCACACCGCACTAGGTACTTATTTGAGGCTGAGTCGACCTAAGGGAGGCCCAGGACCGCTTTAGATAATCGTCACTGGTGTTGGCCGTGAGCGGAAATCGAACTCGGGTCGCCGGGTTCGGAGCGCAGCGCTCTTACGCACACAGACGCGCGCACAAACTCCATCACAAAAACCGATGAAAACATTTGTCTATGGATTTATTAGAATTCAAAAGCAATAATCTCCTAGCCTCACACCACCTCCTACACACACAAACTACAGCTGCACCCATCACACGCCCTACTACACCATCACACCCCAGTCAACCACACACACACACCACACACCATCACACACCACGACACTATCACACACCACGACACTATCACACACCACGACATCATCACACAGCACTCAACCACACACACAACAACAACAACGCCATTCGCCACTAAGTGGCGGTGACGTCACCACGACGCTTGTGCCAGCCAAGTGCACCTTGAGCCACGTGAAGTGTCGAACGCCCGCTGCAGGAGGTCACTCAGCCACACACACACCACCACACCACCACACATCATACACACACACATCACTACACCATACACACACACACCACCGCACCACTACACACCATACACACACACATCACTACACCATACACACACACACCACCACACCACTACCACCATACACACACACATCACTACACCATACACACACACACCACCACACCACTGCACCACCACACACCATACACACACACATCACTACACCATACACACACACACCATCACACCACTACACACCATACACACACACATCACTACACCATACACACACACACACCACCACACCACCACACACCATACACACACATCACTACACCATACACACACACACCACCACACCACCACACACCATACACACACACATCACTACACCATACACACACACACCACCACACCACTACACACCATACACACACACATCACTACACCATACACACACACACCACCACACCACCACACACCATACACACACACATCACTACACCATACACACACACACCACCACACCACTACACACCATACACCATACACACACACATCACTACACCATACACACACACACCACCACACCACACACACACATCCATACACCATACACACACCACTCAGCCACACACACACCACTCACCACACACACACACCACGACATCATCACACACCACTCAGCCACACACACACCACTCAGCCACACACACACACCACTACACTATCGCACACCACTGCGCCATCACACACACACCACTACACCATCACACACCATACACACATCACTACACCATACACACACATCATTACAGCATCACACACACACATCACTCAACCACACACAACTACACCTCACTACAACACTGCTGTTCGCCACGAAGTGTCGGTGACGTCACCACGACACTTGTGCCAGGCTAGGTGCACGTTGAGGCCACAGTGTCGAACACACACTACACATACACAAACACAACAGACACACACACAGAGAGACACACACACAACACACACACAGACACAACACAGACACATACACAGACACACATGCACAGACAGACAACACAACATATACACAGACACAAACACAGACAGGCACACACACAGACACACACACAGAAGGACACAAACGCAGACACATACACAGACAGACACACACAGACACATACACAGACACAAAACAGACAGACAGACACACAGACACACACAGACAGACAGACACAGACAGACACACAGACACGTACACATACATACATGGTTGAGCAATAGGGAGCCATCCATTGACCGCACCCGGGCATCGATCAGCCTCCCATTGTATCTGTACCAGATGGAAATTCATCCGGAACAGCTAGTGAAGGCTTCACGAACTACGTGGTCGAAAAATATGTTAAATAATGTGGGAGCCAGAGGACATCCCTGTCGCACTCCAAGGTGTACAGGGAATCGCTCTGACTCCCGGCCATGTAGTTTTACCCGGGCCCGCTCACCATCATGAAGGTCCTGAATGATCGTGAGCAGCGGGTCAGGGACTCCGAAAGCACGAAGAACAACCCAGAGCCCAGTCCTACTGATGGTATCATAGTCCTTGACCAGGTCAATAAAGCAGAGATGGAGGTCACACACACCGACAGACACACAGACAGACATTCGAACACAACGCAGCGGCTCTCTCTGGCTGTGTTTATATTGCGAGCGCATGGTAGGTGGGGTGTTGTGGGTGGCTATCGATCGCGCTCGATGTGCTCGCTGATATTTTAAAATGACACGGAGATTATGAAAGAGAAGGCAACCTCTTCTGTCCCTCCTTCCTTTTTTTAACGATCAAAAGAAACAGAAAGATGGTCGGCCTTTGCTTCGTTCATCATGTCGTTTGTTTTGTACTTTTTTTTGCTTATGTGCCCCCTTTCCCAAGGATATAACGCGGGTTTCCAGTGTAACACAAGCCCCATTGCGTGCTACTGTGTTCATATACACCAACAAGAAAAAAATCACCCTAAAAAACCCATCACCAGATCCCCTGCTTTCGTCACATTACCCAAAGCACCCTCGGCAGCCCAACGCGTCGAGAAAGACGCGACACCCCCCGTCAACGGAGCGTACCGGAATTCCAGCTAAATTCTGGCAGAAACCAGGGCCATGAAGATGATGCGGCTTTGGCTGGGGAAGCCGCTCCCTTCGATTGCGCATTTCCTGGCCCTATGGACAGCCAGGTTGGCGTTGTTCATGATGAAGTTCGTCAACCCCTCTATCTCTTTGGTGCCCTCGTTCCCCCTATATACAAAAATAAGAATTGTGGGGGAGAACAACCCAGAGCCCAGTCCTACTGTGACGGTTCCACCTGAAGACGGAAGCTTGTGTTGCCTCCGAAACGTCTTGATTTTTATTTTATTTTTATTTTACTTTTATTAATTTTACGTGACTTTACCGAAAAAACCTAAGAATATGAGAAGTGAAGATTGAATTTCAGTAGAATATTGCGTAACAGCTTATAGAGTGATTCTAGGCTTTTGCCGTGCACGTATTGATGCGTCACTGTTTCGAGCTCACCACAGAATCCACATTCAGGATTTGTCTTTGCGAAAAGTGCCAGTAATGTGTTCGTGGTCACAGTCCCATGGGCAATGCTCTAGCTAAAATCATCATGGCGCTTATATGACGGATTGGAGTAAAACATCTCCCAGTGAGGCCTCACACGATCACCGCAGGGCATCGTGTCCCTCCAAGCGTAGCCTTTGCGTGACGTTATTATTTGTTGGTGGTGGAAATCGACCATTTGGGTGAACAGCTTCTTCCGCTCTACATCCGAGAAGCACCCCTCCTCGTCGTTCCCCGAGGTGTGCCCCCCGTGCTGCTGTGAGGAATAGAGGTGAGTGCGCTTCCTTGCTGGGACGACGGTCAGTGTTGGTGGCACTGGGCCACCGCCGGCTGACTCGTCACCAAAACTCACAGCAGGCTTTGCAGCGAGTCTCACTGAGTGCATTCTGGTCATTGCAGCTATGTCGGTAGGGAGAAGCCACTGCCTCTCCGTGCGTGGTCTCACCAAATCTCCCACCCTCGTGAGACGTGCCCCTACCACGCGTTTCTCCACGGCAGGGCCACAACAGAGGGGTTCTGGAACAGCGGCTCGTGAGCGAATTCTGATGCTGACTGGGGTGTATTCAGTCGGGCGGTGACAAGGAAACCCCGGGTCTGTATGACACTCCTGTAGAAGTGGGGAATCTGTGCGTGTGGAACACCTTTAATGTCCATAAAGAAGAGCTGCTTGCTGTACTGAAGGCCCCCGAGGTTATTTAGAAAAAAAAGATGCTGTGGAACACCACATGGGTGATGGGGCTGTGTAGAGAAACTTCTGTACTGCTGGGAGACGAAATGTAGAGAGTTGGCTCCGTACACAAACCAGACCTTGTCCGCCCTCCCGCAGTGGCAAGGCCAAGATGCCAGCAGCCACACGGTGCTTCCCATGTAACCAGAAGAAGGCAGCTATCAGTCTCTGAAGTTTCGCTATCAGGTATGCGGGTGGAGTGAGGGAAAAGAAGCGGTATTACAAGGTGGACGCAGTCAACTGGTTCACCACCAGGGTTTTCTCTCTAAACGCGAGAGACTTGCGCAGGCTCCCCAAGGCTCCACTCGTTTCATCACCTTCTCTTCCAAGAAGTCCCAATTTTCCTGCAGTGGTTTTTCTCCAGGCCCCAGGAGCACGCCGAGATGGTGAAGACGCTCTTTGCTCCACGTTATTGTTTTGGCCAACTCAGGGAACTGGGCTTCGTCCCATTTCCCAACAAGCAGCCCACTGCACTTCTCCCAGTTCATCCTGGAGGAGGAGGCACATTAGTAACTTCTTGGCACTCATGCAGCCGTTCAATGTCGTCAAAACTCAGTAAAAAGAGGAGGATGTCATCGGCATTCGTTGTGAGGGTCACTCTCATACTGGGCTCCTTTAGAGTCATTCCGGTGAGTCGGCGTCGGAGTAGATGCAGAAAAGGCTCCACAACGAAGGTGTAGAGCTGTCCTGACATAGGACAGCCTTTTCCTGATACCCCTTCTGAAATCTATAGGAGCAATTTTTCCACCATTAACTTTAACCAGACACTGGGCCATGTTATACAGCAGACTAATCAATCCTATGAAGCGAGTCCCAAAACCAAAAGCTTTTAGAGTGCCAAGAAGATACTAGTGATCAACCCTATCAAAGGCTGTCTCTTGACCAAGGGAGAGAAAGGCAAGTGGAAAGTTCAAATGCTCTGACAGACTGATCAAATCGTTGACCAGGAAAATCCCATCATGGATGGTCCTCCCTGGAACAGTGTATGCCTGGTCATCGGGGATAACCTGAGCCAACACCCTCTTAAGCCTTGCAGATGCAGCTTTCGCGAGAATCTTATAGTCTGTGCTCAGCACTGAGACTGGACGCCAATTCTTGAGGTGCCTGAGGTCGC
>WFAB01003280.1:0-18539 GCA_018977245.1 Lethenteron camtschaticum | reverse complement strand
TCCACAGCTCCCTCCTTCATCCACAGCTCCCTCCTTCATCCACAGCTCTCTCCTTCATCCACAGCTCCTCCTTCATCCACAGCTCTCTCCTTCATCCACAGCTCCCTCCTTCATCCACAGCTCCCTCCTTCATCCACAGCTCCCTCCTTCATCCAAGCTCCTCTCCTTCATCCACAGCTCCCTCCTTCATCCACAGCTCTCTCCTTCATCCACAGCTCCCTCCTTCATCCACAGCTCTCTCCTTCACCACAGCTTTCTCCTTCACCACAGCTCTCTCCTTCACCCACAGCTCCCTCCTTCATCCACAGCTCTCTCCTTCATCCACAGCCCTCTCCTTCACCACAGCTCCCTCCTTCATCCACAGTTCCTCCTTCATCCACAGCTTCTCTCCTTCATCCACAGCTCTCTCCTTTCATCCCACAGCTCTCCTCCTTCATCCACAGTTCCCTCCTTCATCCACCAAGCTCTCTCCTTCATCCACAGCTCTCCTCCTTCATCCACAGCTCCCTCCTTCCATCTCCACAGCTCCCTCCTTCATCCACCAGCTTCCAGTCTTTCATCCCACAGCTCCCTCTCTTCATCCACAGCTCTCTCCTTCATCCACAGCTCTCGCTCCTTCATCACAGCTCTCTCCTTCATCCCACAGTTCCCTCCTTCATCCACAGCTCTCTCCTTCATCCACAGCTCTCTCCTTCATCCACAGCTCCCTCCTTCATCCACAGCTCCCTCCTTCATCCACAGCTCCATCTTTCCCACAGCTCTCTCCTTCATCCACAGCTCCCTCCTTCATCCACAGCTCCCTCCTTCACCCACAGCTCCTCCTTCATCCACAGCTCTCTCCTTCAACCACAGCTCTCTCCTTCACCCACAGCTCCCTCCTTCATCCACAGCTCCCTCCTTCATCCACAGCTCCCTCCTTCATCCACAGCTCTCTCCTTCATCCACAGCTCTCTCCTTCATCCACAGCTCTCTCCTTCATCCACAGCTCTCTCCTTCATCCACAGCTCCTCCTTCATCCACAGCTCCCTCCTTCATCCACAGCTCCCTCCTTCATCCACAGCTCCCTCCTTCATCCACAGCTCTCTCCTTCATCCACAGCTCCCTCTTCATCCACAGCTCTCTCCTTCATCCACAGCTCCCTCCTTCATCCACAGCTCCCTCCTTCATCCACAGCTCTCTCCTTCATCCACAGCTCCCTCCTTCATCCACAGCTCTCTCCTTCATCCACAGCTCTCCTTCACCCACAGCTCCCTCCTTCATCCACAGCTCTCTCCTTCATCCACAGCCCTCTCTTTCACCCACAGCTCCCTCCTTCATCCACAGTTCCCCTTCATCCACAGCTCTCTCATTCATCCACAGCTCTCTCCTTCATCCACAGCTCCCTCCTTCATCCACAGCTCCTCCTTCATCCACAGCTCCTCTTTCACCCACAGCTCCTCCTTCATCCACAGCTCCCTCCTTCATCCACAGCTCCCTCCTCATCCACAGCTCTCTTTCACCCACAGCTCCCTCCTTCATCCACAGCTCCATCTTCACCCACAGCTCTCTCCTTCATCCACAGCTCTCTCTCTTCATCCACAGCTCCCTCCTTCATCCACAGCTCCATCTTTCACCCACAGCTCTCTCCTTCAACCACAGCTCTCTCCTTCACCCACAGCTCCCTCCTTCATCCACAGCTCCCTCCTTCACCCACAGCTCCCTCCTTCATCCACAGCTCTGCTCCTTCATCCACAGCTCTCTCCTTCATCCACAGCTCTCTCCTTCATCCACAGCTCTCTCCTTCAACCACAGCTCTCTCCTTCATCCACAGCTCTCTCCATCATCCACAGCTCCCTCCTTCATCCACAGCTCCCTCCTTCATCCACAGCCTTCTCTCCTTCATCCACAGCTCCCTTCCTTCATCCACAGCTCCCTCCTTCATCCACAGCTCTCTCCTTCATCCACAGCTCCTCCTTCACCCACAGCTCTCTCCTTCAACCACAGCTCTCTCCTTCATCCACAGCTCCCTCCCTTCATCCACAGCTCCCTCCTTCATCCACAGCTCCTCCTTCACCCACAGCTCCCTCCTTCACCCACAGCTCTCTCCTTCATCCACAGCTCTCTCCTTCATCCACAGCTCCCTCCTTCACCCACAGCTCTCTCCTTCATCCACATCTCTCTCCTTCACCCACAGCTCCCTCCTTCATCCAAAGCTCTCTCCTTCATCCACAGCTCCCTCCTTCATCCACAGCTCCCTCCTTCATCCACAGCTCCCTCCTTCATCCACAGCTCCCTCCTTCACCCACAGCTCCCTCCTTCATCCAAAGCTCTCTCCTTCATCCACAGCTCCCTCCTTCATCCACAGCTCCCTCCTTCACCCACAGCTCCCTCCTTCATCCACAGCTCCCTCCTTCATCCAAAGCTCTCTCCTTCACCCACAGCTCCTCCTTCATCCACAGCTCTCTCCTTCAACCACAGCTCTCTCCTTCATCCACAGCTCCATCCTTCATCCAAAGCTCTCTCCTTCAACCACAGCTCTCTCCTTCATCCACAGCTCCATCCTTCATCCAAAGCTCTCTCCTTCACCCACAGCTCCCTCTTCATCCACAGCTCCCTCCTTCAACCACAGCTCTCTCCGTCATCCACAGCTCCCTCCTTCATCCACAGCTCCCTCCTTCACCCACAGCTCTCTACTTCATCCACAGCTCCCTCCTTCATCCACAGCTCCATCTTTCACCCACAGCTCCCTCATTCAAACCACAGCTCTCTCCTTCATCCACAGCTCTCTCCTTCATCCACAGCTCTCTCCTTCATCCACAGCTCCCTCCTTCATCCACAGCTCTCTCCTTCATCCACAGCTCCATCTTTCACCCACAGCTCCCTCCTTCATCCACAGCTCCATCTTTCACCCACAGCTCCCTCCTTCATCCACAGCTATCTCCTTCAACCACAGCTCTCTCCTTCACCCACAGCTCCCTCCTTCATCCACAGCTCTCTCCTTCATCCACAGCTCTCTCCTTCATCCACAGCTCTCTCCTTCATCCACAGCTCTCTCCTTCAACCACAGCTCTCTCCTTCATCCACAGCTCCCTCCTTCATCCACAGCTCCCTCCTTCATCCACAGCTCTCTCCTTCATCCACAGCTCCCTCCTTCATCCACAGCTCCCTCCTTCATCCCACAGCTCTCTCCTTCATCCCACAGCTCCCTCCTTCACCCACAGCTCTCTCCTTCAACCACAGCTCTCTCCTTCATCCACAGCTCCCTCCTCATCCACAGCTCCCTCCTTCATCCACAGCTCCCTCCTTCACCCACAGCTCCCTCCTTTCACCCACAGCTCTCTCCTTCATCCACAGCTCTCTCCTTCATCCACAGCTCCCTCCTTCACCCACAGCTCTCTCCTTTCATCCACAGCTCTCTCCTTCACCCACAGCTCCCTCCTTCATCCAAAGCTCTCTCCTTCATCCCAGCTCCCTCCTTCATCCACAGCTCCCTCCTTCATCCACAGCTCCCTCCTTCATCCACAGCTCTCTCCTTCACCCACAGCTCCCTTCCTTCATCTCCACAGCTCCCTCCTTCATCAACTCTCTCCTTCACCACAGCTCCCTCCTTCATCCACAGCTCTCTCCTTCAACCACAGCTCTCTCCTTCATCCCACAGCTCCATCCTTCATCAAGCTCTCCCTTCACCCACAGCTCCTCCTTCATCCACAGCTCTCTCCTTCAACCACAGCTCCTTCCTTCATCCACAGCTCCATCCTTCATCCACAGCTCTCTCCTTCATCCACAGCTCCTCCTTTCATCCACAGCTCCCTCCTTCATCCACAGCTCTCTCCTTCACCACAGCTCTCTCCTTCATCCACAGCTCCATCCTTCATCCAAGTCTCTCCTTCACCCACAGCTCCCTCTTCATCCACAGCTCCTCCTTCACCACAGCTCTCTCCTTCATCCACAGCTCCCTCCTTCATCCACAGCTCCTCCTTCATCCACAGCTCTCTCCTTCACCCACAGCTCCCTCCTTCATCCACAGCTCCCTCCTTCATCCACAGCTCTCTCCTTCATCCACAGCTCCCTCCTTCATCCACAGCTCCCTCCTTCATCCACAGCTCTCTCCTTCATCCACAGCTCCCTCCTTCATCCACAGCTCCTCCTTCATCCACAGCTCCTCCTTCATCCACAGCTCTCTCCTTCATCCACAGCTCTCTCCTTCATCCACAGCTCTCTCCTTCATCCACAGCTCCCTCCTTCATCCACAGCTCTCTCCTTCATCCACAGCTCCCTCCTTCATCCACAGCTCCCTCCTTCATCCACAGCTCTCTCCTTCATCCACAGCTCCCTCCTTCATCCACAGCTCTCTCCTTCACCACAGGCTCCCTCCTTCATCCACAGCTCCCTCCTTCATCCACAGCTCTCTCCTTCATCCACAGCTCCCTCCTTCATCCACAGCTCCCTCCTTCATCCACAGCTCTCTCCTTCATCCACAGCTCCCTCCTTCATCCACAGCTCTCTCCTTCATCCACAGCTCCCTCCTTCATCCACAGCTCCCTCCTTCATCCACAGCTCTCTCCTTCATCCACAGCTCTCTCCTTCATCCACAGCTCTCTCCTTCATCCCACAGCTCCCTCCTTCATCCACAGCTCTCTCCTTCATCCACAGCTCTCTCCTTCATCCACAGCTCTCTCCTTCATCCACAGCTCCTCCTTCATCCACAGCTCCCTCCTTCATCCACAGCTCTCTCCTTCACCCACAGCTCCCTCCTTCATCCACAGCTCTCTCCTTCATCCACAGCTCCTCCTTCATCCACAGCTCCCTCCTTCATCCACAGCTCCCTCCTTCATCCACAGCTCCCTCCTTCATCCACAGCTCTCTCCTTCACCCACAGCTCCCTCCTTCATCCACAGTTCCCTCCTTCATCCACAGCTCTCTCTTCATCCACAGCTCTCTCCTTCACCACAGCTCCCTAATTCATCCACAGTCCCTCCTTCATCCACAGCTCTCTCCTTCATCCACAGCTCTCTCCTTCATCCACAGCTCCCTCCTTCATCCACAGCTCCCTCCTTCATCCACAGCTCCATCTTTCACCCACAGCTCCCTCCTTCATCCACAGCTCCCTCCTTCATCCACAGCTCTCTCCTTCATCCACAGCTCTCTCCTTCATCCACAGCTCCCTCCTTCATCCACAGCTCCATCTTTCACCCACAGCTCCCTCCTTCATCCACAGCTCCATCTTTCACCCACAGCTCTCTCCTTCATCCACAGCTCTCTCCTTCATCCACAGCTCCCTCCTTCATCCACAGCTCCATCTTTCACCCACAGCTCTCTCCTTCAACCACAGCTCTCTCCTTCACCCACAGCTCCCTCCTTCATCCACAGCTCCCTCCTTCACCCACAGCTCCCTCCTTCATCCACAGCTCTCTCCTTCATCCACAGCTCTCTCCTTCATCCACAGCTCTCTCCTTCATCCACAGCTCTCTCCTTCAACCACAGCTCTCTCCTTCATCCACAGCTCTCTCCTTCATCCACAGCTCCCTCCTTCATCCACAGCTCCCTCCTTCATCCACAGCTCTCTCCTTCATCCACAGCTCCCTCCTTCATCCACAGCTCCCTCCTTCATCCACAGCTCTCTCCTTCATCCACAGCTCCCTCCTTCACCCACAGCTCTCTCCTTCAACCACAGCTCTCTCCTTCATCCACAGCTCCCTCCTTCATCCACAGCTCCCTCCTTCATCCACAGCTCCCTCCTTCACCCACAGCTCCCTCCTTCACCCACAGCTCTCTCCTTCATCCACAGCTCTCTCCTTCATCCACAGCTCTCTCCTTCATCCACAGCTCTCTCCTTCATCCACAGCTCCCTCCTTCACCCACAGCTCCCTCCTTCACCCACAGCTCTCTCCTTCATCCACAGCTCTCTCCTTCATCCACAGCTCTCTCCTTCATCCACAGCTCTCTCCTTCATCCACAGCTCTCTCCTTCATCCACAGCTCCCTCCTTCACCCACAGCTCCCTCCTTCATCCACAGCTCTCTCCCTCCTTCAACCACAGCTCCCTCCTTCATCCACAGCTCTCTCCTTCAACCACAGCTCCCTCCTTCATCCACAGCTCTCTCCTTCATCCACAGCTCTCTCCTTCATCCACAGCTCCCTCCTTCATCCACAGCTCCTCCTTCATCCACAGCTCTCTCCTTCATCCACAGCTCCCTCCTTCATCCACAGCTCTCTCCTTCACCCACAGCTCCTCCTTCATCCACAGCTCCCTCCTTCATCCACAGCTCCCTCCTTCATCCACAGCTCCCTCCTTCATCCACAGCTCCTCCTTCATCCACAGCTCTCTCCTTCAACCACAGCTCTCTCCTTCATCCACAGCTCCCTCCTTCATCCACAGCTCCTCCTTCATCCACAGCTCTCTCCTTCATCCACAGCTCCCTCCTTCATCCACAGCTCCCTCCTTCATCCACAGCTCTCTCCTTCATCCACAGCTCTCTCCTTCATCCACAGCTCTCTCCTTCATCCACAGCTCTCTCCTTCATCCACAGCTCTCTCCTTCATCCACAGCTCCCTCCTTCACCACAGCTCCTCCTTCATCCACAGCTCCTCCTTCACCACAGCTCCTCCTTCATCCACAGCTCTCTCCTTCACCACAGCTCCTCCTTCACCACAGCTCCTCCTTCACCCACAGCTCCCTCCTTCATCCACAGCTCCCTCCTTCATCCACAGCTCCTCCTTCACCACAGCTCCCTCCTTCATCCACAGCTCTCTCCTTCATCCACAGCTCCCTCCTTCATCCACAGCTCTCTCCTTCAACCACAGCTCCCTCCTTCATCCACAGCTCTCTCCTTCACCACAGCTCCCCTCATCCACAGCTCCTCCTTCATCCACAGCTCCCTCCTTCATCCACAGCTCTCTCCTTCATCCACAGCTCTCTCCTTCATCCACAGCTCCCTCCTTCATCCACAGCTCTCTCTTCATCCACAGCTCCCTCCTTCATCCACAGCTCCCTCCTTCATCCACAGCTCTCTCCTTCAACCACAGCTCCCTCCTTCATCCACAGCTCTCTCCTTCACCCACAGCTCTCTCCTTCATCCACAGCTCCTCCTTCATCCACAGCTCTCTCCTTCATCCACAGCTCCCTCCTTCATCCACAGCTCTCTCCTTCATCCACAGCTCCTCCTTCATCCACAGCTCTCTCCTTCACCACAGCTCCCTCCTTCATCCACAGCTCTCTCCTTCACCACAGCTCTCTCCTTCACCACAGCTCCCCTTCATCCACAGCTCCTCCTTCATCCACAGCTCCCTCCTTCATCCACAGCTCTCTCCTTCATCCACAGCTCCCTCCTTCATCCACAGCTCTCTCCTTCATCCACAGCTTTCTCCTTCACCCACAGCTCTCTCCTTCATCCACAGCTCTCTCCTTCATCCACAGCTCTCTCCTTCACCCACAGCTCCCTCCTTCACCCACAGCTCCCTCCTTCATCCACAGCTCTCTCCTTCATCCACAGCTCCCTCCTTCATCCACAGCTCCCTCCTTCATCCACAGCTCCCTCCTTCATCCACAGCTCTCTCCTTCAACCACAGCTCTCTCCTTCATCCACAGCTCTCTCCTTCATCCACAGCTCTCTCCTTCATCCACAGCTCTCTCCTTCAACCACAGCTCCCTCCTTCATCCACAGCTCTCTCCTTCATCCACAGCTCTCTCCTTCAACCACAGCTCCCTCCTTCATCCACAGCTCTCTCCTTCATCCACAGCTCTCTAATAAAATTTCAATCAACCGAAAAACCTTATAAAATTTTTTATTCTACAATCACGATAACGGGTCCATAACAGAGGGTTTGTGTGTTGGGTTAGATCGAGTGAAAATATAAATGTTGTGTTGTTAAACCCGCCACCACCCGACACAGCCAGCTAGAGTCTGGGTTGTCACGAACAAAACGTGTCAATTCGTCACTAGTACAGCAACTGGGGAGACGCCACGGCAAATGTTGTGGCTTGTAGTGTACTAGTGTATAGTGTAGTGTATAGTGTAGTATACTAGTACAGCACTAGTGTATAGTGTAGTGTATAGTGTAGTATACTAGTACAGCACTAGTGTGTAGTGTATAATGTATACTAGTACAGCACTACATCTCCAACACAGGCGGTGTAGTGCTGTACTAGTATACTACACTATACACTAGTGTTGTACTAGTATACTACACTATACACTACACACTAGTGCTGTACTAGTATACAACACTATACACTACACTATACACTACACTAGGCTGTGTGCTGTGATCGTGACGAACCGGCCCCGTGCTATTCACACGACACTCACGTTCACTAGGTGGCTGTGTCGGGTGGTGGCGGGTTTAACGACACATTCATATACTTACACGATCTAAGACCCCACACCCCCCCCACCCCAAAAAAACACAACCTCAATTACGGATGACATTGGTAGCGAAAGCGTCTGTGTTAAAATGACAATAGGTACATTCATACTCACACATTACACATCATTGAAGAGACACACACACAACGCACCACACAACGCACCACACACACACACAACGCACCACACACACCACACCACGCACCACACACACACAGGACACACACACAGCACACTGGACACACACACACACAGCACACTGGACACACACACACACATCACACTGGACACACACACACACAGCACACTGGACACACACACACAGCACACTGGACACACACACAGCACACTGGACACACACACAGCACACTGGACACACACACAACGCACCACACACACTGGACACACACACAACGCACCACACACACCGCACCACACACACCGCACCACACCACACCACACCACACACACACAGGACACACACACACAGCACACTGGACACACACACAACGCACCACACACATGACACAGCACACTGGACACACACACACACCACACACACAGCACACTGGACACACACACACACACACCACACACACACACCACACACACAGCACACTGGACACACACACACACACACACACACCACACACACAGCACACTGGACACACACACACACCACACACACACACCACACACACAGCACACTGGACACACACACACACCACACACACACACCACACAGCACACTGACCACACACACACCACACCACACCACACACACAGCACACTGGACACACACACACACCACACACACACACCACACACACTACACACCCGGACAATCTTGCCTGCTGCTAATTCGTCACGCGTGGCTGAACCGTGGAACTCTAAATCCATCCGAACCGACTCAGTGCATCCATCATCACCACGCAACCATCGAGTCGACGGACATACAAACACACACACACATTGAGACAGACACACACACACAGAGACACACACAGACAGAGAGACAGACAAAGACAGAGCGAGAAAAACAACAAGAGAGACAGCGAGAAAGACGGACACGGCGTGACACACTCTGGCAGCTAAACATTTTTCCCCTCCGACAAAAGCTCACGGACAACGGGCTTGCCACACACACACACAGTGCGACGTTTACCGCCACCGCCACCGCCACCACCGCACGCTTGCAGAGCCAACTCAACTAAGCAGCAGCAGCAAGCATTTGCCCGACAGCCTGTTCAGGCTATACGGGGGATTTTTGTCTTTTGCGTGCACCTAGCCTGGCACAGTGGGAGGCACAGCTGGTGCATCGGGCAGTCGTCTCGGTCAGTCGACCCGTGGCACCAGCTGGGTCTGCCCCGTGACCTCCTGTACCTAGCCTGGCACAGGTGGTGCATCGGCCAGTCATCTTAGTCGACACGTGGCACCAGCTGGGTCTGCCACGTGACCTCCTGCCGGCGGGGGGCGTTTGACACTTCACGTGGTGGCCTCAACGTGCACCTAGCCTGGCACAAGCGCTGTCACTGCCACTTAGTGGTGAACGGCGGATGTTGTTGTTGACGTAGTTGTTGTTGTGTACGTAGTTGTTGGTGTGTACGTAGTTGTTGGTGTGTACGTAGTTGTTGTTGTTGTTGTGTAGGTAGTTGTTGTTGTGTAGGTAGTTGTTGGTGTGTACGTAGTTGTTGTTGTTGTTGTTGTGTAGGTAGTTGTTGTTGTGTAGGTAGTTGTTGGTGTGTACGTAGTTGTTGTTGTGTAGGTAGTTGTTGTTGTGTAGGTAGTTGTTGGTGTGTGTACGCGTGGAACGGCTTTCGCACCGCCGTAACGCAGCAAGCCAAACCGCGCTCGTCGGAGGAAGGACAACAACACACCAACACACAACACACACAACAACAAGGTGTGAGACGCCGCCGTCGCCGCGACTACGTTACATGGGCGGCACGGGCGAGCAGGCGGCCATGAGCCCCGAGTGACCCAGCTCCAGAAGCAGCACCACCACCACCACCATCATCATCACCACCACCATCGCTGGTACCACCACCTCCGCTGGTGCGACCGCTGGTGCTGCCTCCGCTGGCGCGTGGCTCTTGAACGGGGGTGCTGGCGTTGGTGAGCAGAGAGGGGTCCGACAGCGCAGACAGCAGCCCAGTGCCACCCAACTCCTTGAGCACCTGTGGGAGAGCGTGGGGAGGTGGCGAGGGTGGTGGGGGTGGTGGTGATGAGGGTGGTGAGGGTGGTGGTGGTGGGTGGTGGTGATGGTGGTGGGTGAGGGTGGTGGGGAGAGTGGTGAGGGTGGTGAGGGTGGTGGTGAGGGTGGTGGTGAGGGTGGGCGAGGGTGGGAGACAATGGTGAGGGTGGGGAGGGTGGTGAGGGTGGTGAGCTTGGTGGTGAGGGTGGTGGTGAGGGTGGGCGAGGGTGGGAGACAATGGTGAGGGTGGGGAGGGTGGTGAGGGTGGTGGTGAGGGTGGGCGAGGGTGGTGGTGAGGGTGGTGGTGAGGGAGGTGGTGAGGGAGGTGGTGAGGGTGAGGGTGGTGGTGAGGGGGGTGGTGGTGAGGGTGGTGGTGAGGGGGTGGTGGTGAGGGTGGTGGTGAGGGTGGGCGAGGGTGGGAGACAATGGTGAGGGTGGGGAGGGTGGTGAGGGTGGTGAGGGTGGTGGTGAGGGTGGTGGTGAGGGTGGTGAGCGTGGGGAGGGTGGTGAGGATGGTGAGGGTGGTGGTGAGGGTGGTGAGGGTGGGGAGGGTGGTGAGGGTGGTGGTGAGGGTGGTGGTGAGGGTGGTGGTGAGGGTGGGCGAGGGTGGTGAGGGTGGTGGTGAGGGAGGTGGTGAGGGAGGTGGTGAGGGGGGTGGTGGTGAGGGTGGTGGTGAGGGTGGTGGTGAGGGTGGTGGTGAGGGTGGTGGTGAGGGTGGGCGAGGGTGGGAGACAATGGTGAGGGTGGGGAGGGTGGTGAGGGTGGTGAGGGTGGTGAGGGTGGTGGTGAGGGTGGTGGTGAGGGTGGTGAGGGTGGTGGTGAGGGTGGTGGTGAGGGTGGTGGTGAGGGTGGGCGAGGGTGGTGGTGAGGGTGGGTGAGGGTGGTGGTGGTGAGGGTGGTGGTGGTGGTGAGGGTGGTGGTGAGGGAGGTGGTGAGGGAGGTGGTGAGGGTGGTGGTGAGGGAGGTGGTGAGGGTGGTGGTGAGGGTGGTGAGCGTGGGGAGAGCGTGGGGAGGTGGTGGTGAGGGTGGGAGATAATGGTAAGGGTGGCGGTGGTGATGATGGCGGTGATAAGAGGCGGTGGTGATAGCTGGTGACGATAGCTGGTGATGATTGTTGTATCTATGCCCTGTTTTCCGTTATTAATATTAAGAATAATTAAGAAAAAAATATATATATTTTTTTAATATCTATTTTTTTTTAAATTAAATAATGAAAACAACTCACGGGCACACCGGGAGTCCATGAGACATGGAGGGCGGTTGAAATGATAGGAATTCGGTCACAAAAAGGTCATAGACATCCAGACGGACAAAAAGATGTATGGACTAAACCTCCCGAGACATCTGGAGATGTACAGATAAGGTGCAGAGTGAATGACGGTTGAAGCTTCGCGTTTTCTTGGCGTTTTCCTCACCGAAAAGTAGAAACTTAACAAAGATAATTAACCAACAAACACTAATATTTTTACTATTATTATATGTTTCCTACCTACACGACCTTCCAAAAAAAGCTAAAGAGTGCGAATTCCAGAGGGCTTAAAAAAATAACTTGGAATAAACACCAATCTCTGGAGAACTAAACTGGGCGAAGCCCCAAGGTAATAATGTGACGAGGAGCATTACGAATACTCATTAAACATAGACGAATGATAACCACGATACCAAGACCGAAGGAACTCATAAAATATAATTCAAGAATAAATGTAACACACAGGACCACATAAATGTATCGCAAACATCTCCTCGACCACCCTTGTCTTCCAGCGGGGTCTGACCTCAGAATGACCCACCCAGGGTAAGCAAGAAGGGAGCAGAAAGGTCACAAAGGGGGGGGGTTTGTGCTGACATTCGAGAACATCTGGTTTTTTTTCTGTTTATTTTCCCTCGCAAGAGACGCGGAGAGGGGAGAGGGTGCCCACGTTGGAGTTAAGCACGGCCACCTTTGTCTCCCCGCAGCACGGACAGCAAGATTTGCACACGCAAGCAAATAATATTCCCCACCCCTCCTCCCAGAATGGTTACACAGCTGGGTCTTTACTAATAAACACGCACACGACACACGAAACACACGGACGCAGATGCGCCCAACCCACAGAAAGATATATGACGGCCTTCAAACAACTCGGGAAGACTGAGTGGATTTTCTCAATATAAGCCGGGGAAAAATCCATTCAACTCAGATCGCCAGGGGCTCTGAGCCCCACATCGTCCAGGCCACGGGCCCCACCAGAAATCGTCAAGAAGTTTTCGTCATCCAGAATGACGAGGTTCGCGGGGGTAGCGACGTGCCGCTACAAGCCGAGGTCTGCACCACCTGAGAAGAATCGCTACCCTGAGTCGCCGAGTTGCGAGTGAAGCCAACAAAGACGCCAACGTCCACCCTGCCACGAACGAAGCATCGCTACTCGTCAGAGTGACGACCAGCGAACAACCCGCAGGAAAGGTGGAGATCGCCAAGCGAGCGCCACCGTGCGCCACCGTGCGCCACCGAGCGCCACCGTGCGCCACCGTGCGCCACCGTGCGCCACCGTGCGCCACCGGCCGCCACCGTGCGCCACCGAGCGACACCGTGCGCCACCGGGCGCCACCGTGCGCCACCGAGCGCCACCGTGCGCCACCGAGCGCCACCGTGCGACACCGAGCGACACGAGCGACACGAGCGACCGAGCATCTTCAAGGACAGCATCGTGCCAACTCGTCATCGAGCAGTGGAGAGAGAGAGAGAGAGCACAAGCAGAGACACGCCGAGGGAGGGAGCAGCAGGAGCAGAGCGGCGGCCACGCCCAACCCAGAGAAAACTTCTGGCCGCTGTTTGTATCCTTCCACACCACACAACTCCTGGCTCTAAGAATTAATTAATATTACAAGGGGACAACGCACACACAGCACGCACACGAATAAGACTTTCAAAAAGTTATCTTTGCGTTTCAAAAAGGGTTGCCAGTTCGAGGTGGTGCGTTCAATATCAACTGATCGTGCAAAGCAGTTGCTGCCGTCGAGTTACATGAAAAAAAAATGTTTAGTCATTCATATTAGGTAATCGCATAATATCGTAAATGCATAAGTGTTTATTCATTAATTTTAGTCAAATGCATAGTCTCGCAAATGCATAAGAGTTTATTCATTCATTTTAGTCAAATGCATAATCTCGTAATTGCATAAGAATTTTAGTTATTCATATTAATCGAATGCATAATATCGCAAATGTATAAGAGTTTGGTTATTCATGAATTATTGACACATGTTTGACCTGCATGATAGAATATCGCATGCTTGTTAGAATAAAATTGCTTAACACCAACTGTTCGAGTGCTTCTTTCCAAGTCCATGCAAAACTATCTTATTCATAAGAGCTGTTGCCTGTAATGAGATCTGAAACTGGTGACCTAAAATATCATAACACACACTAAGATAATCGGTAAACGTTTAATCGATGATAATCGTGTTATCCTGATTGTTATAACTCTGGATAAACGAAGCTGAGCCTAATTATCACAACTGCTCACATTAACATAATCGCAAGCATCCGCATAAATTACTACGATTATCTCTACGATTATCATAATTTATGCATATAATTACACACATTATCATAATTTATGCATGTTAATACACACACTATCATAATTAATGCGATTTGCGCATTTTTCGGAAAATTATTAATTTTTATTATTTTTATCAAAATTTCATAATCCCAACACATACAACAGATGGCAGTGACGATAGCGCCGGTGGCTGCTGCTGCTGCTGCAGCAGCTGCAGCAGCAGCAGCAGCTGCAGTAGCTGCAGTAGTAGCAGCAGCAGCAGCAGCGTCGTCATCATCGACGACCAGGTCGCACCTGCGGAGATGGAGCGACGTCGGGCAGCATGAAGAACGAGTCCCCCGGAGGGCGGGCGACTCCGCTGGGCTCGTCCCTCTTGAGGGAGTCGTCCCTCTTGAGGGAGTCGTCCAACAAGGAGGACTCCAGCTTCTCCGACGCCACCTTGACTCCCTGGGCAGACGGTGTGGGTTCAGATTCACCGCGGAGAGTTTAACCGCGAAGAGTTTCACCGCAAAGAGTTTCACCGCGACAGGTTCACCGCGGTGAACTCGCCGCGGTGAAACTCACCGCAGTCGAGGGGTGTTTGTGTTGCCCCGCAAGCAGCAGCTTCAGTTCCCACCCCCTTAAAACAACCCCCACCCATCTTCTCCCCTAGCCCAGCATCACCATCATCATCACCATTATCATCATCACCATCGACATCATCACCATCATCATCATCATCACCATCATCATCACCATCATCGACATCATCATCACCATCATCATCACCATCATCATCACCATCATCATCACCATCATCATCACCATCATCATCATCCATTCACCATCATTCATCATCCACCATCATCATCATCTCACCATCATCATCACCATTCATCATCATCACCACCATCATCATCACCATCATCATCATCATCACCATCATCATCACCATCATCATCATCATCCACCATCATCATCACCATCATCATCACCACCATCATCACCACCATCATCATCATCACCACATTCATCATCACCATCATCATCATCACCACCATCATCATCACCATCATCATCATCACCATCATCATCATCACCATCATCACCATCATCACCATCCTGTTGCTACTCACTAACCCCCCCTCCAGCTACGACTACCCCTATCACCACCACAACCCCTATCACCACCACAACCCCTATCACCACCACAACCCCTATCACCACCACAACCCCTATCACCACCACAACCCCTATCACTACCCCAACCCCTATCACCACCACA
The DNA here is from genome assembly GCA_018977245.1 of Lethenteron camtschaticum. Classification (NCBI taxonomy): domain Eukaryota; kingdom Metazoa; phylum Chordata; class Hyperoartia; order Petromyzontiformes; family Petromyzontidae; genus Lethenteron; species Lethenteron camtschaticum. The sequence continues at coordinate 3,192 of WFAB01003280.1, read as the reverse complement.
ACCCCTATCACCACCCCAACCCCTATCACCACCACAACCCCTACCACTACCACAACCCCTATCACTACCACAACCCCTACCACTACCACAACCCCTATCACCACCACAACCCCTACCACTACCACAACCCCTATCACCACCACAACCCCTATAACTACCACAACCCCTATCACTACCACAACCCCTATCACCACCACAACCCCTATCACCACCCCAACCCCTATCACCACCCCAACCCCTATCACCACCACAACCCCTATCACTACCACAACCCCTATCACTACCCCCCCCTATCACCACCACAACCCCTATCACCACCACAACCCCTATCACCACCACAACCCCTATTACCACCACAACCCCTACCACTACCCCCCCCCCCTGTCACCACCACAACCCCTATCACCACCACAACCCCTATCACCACCACAACCCCTATCACCACCACAACCCCTATCACCACCACAACCCCTATCACTACCACAACCCCTGTCACTACCACAACCCCTATCACTACCACCAAACCCTCGTTTGCTGCTGCTTCCGCTACCCCCCACAACACCCACACCACCCACAGCACTCGCAGCTGCACCCGCATCAACCAGCTGCACCCCCAGCTGCACCTGCAGCTGCACTGGCCTCACCGCGTGGCTGCCGTTTTTGCAAATGCGGTGGTCACAGCCGCAGTTGTGGCGAGAGCATGCCAATCCCGCTCTCCTGCAGCCGCACCGGAGAGTTGCACAGTTCTGTTTACAGCGACACTGCACAGCACAGAGACACCACCACCACCACCACAACACGTTTAGTAATAGTAGCAGTGCACGCGCGTGCGTGAGTGTGTACGTATGTGTTACGCGCGTACGTACGTATGTACGTGCGTGACTGTACGCGCGTGTACCCGTGTGCGCGTGCGTGCGTGACTGTACGTGTGCATGTGAAGTACCGGTGAAGACACTTGACACCGAGGTGGAGGCACACGTATATTTATTTTACACAACTCGTTCGTGGCATACAGCACTGGAGGGGGTATCGGCCCCCTCACCCGACTAGCTAAGGATACACTTCCTAGCTAATCCTAGCCTGCCTCTCAGTCCTCCACTAATGGGCTAGGGGAGGCTATTTGGCCCGACACTGGTAAGTCGGGCCCGGTACCCGGAGTCCCAGACCAGCTCTTAGAAGAGCACCGGCTCTGGCTCTCGGGACCACGCCGCTGGCTCAGTCCTGTTCGGCCCTGATAAGGACATCGAACGAGGGGAGTCCAGGGCTCTATCTAAGACGTCTTCAGTCTTCTCTGGTTAGCTTTTAACATAACTGACTCGAGCCCCTATAACGTCCCCTTTTATACCCAACCCCTCCTTGAGGGGTGGGGCCCCGGGGGATCATAACGCCGAACCAGCCCCCCCCCAGGGTGTCTGGCTCGGACGTCGCAGAGGGCATCTCCCCGTGCACACACGTAGCCCCGCCCACTGTGTTTGTTTCCCATAGACTGCCATGCATAACGGGCCCTCTCTTTAACACCCCTACATCACCCCCCCCCCGCATAGCTCGCAGCCGTCCCGGCTGCCAACATACAAAATGACAATAAAAATGAATTTATACCGTAACCGCGCGTGTGCCTCACTAATTTCAACAATAACAAGAACGGCAACAAGAACACAACAAAATGCAACAGCAAGAAGAGAAAACAACCCGACGCACCCCCCCCCCTTGAATAAATGCGAATTCCGTAAAAAAACAACCTATATACAATTTGCAGGGAACCCACCATACACACAACACCAGGTGAACCCAACGTATGTACATTTCAATGGGCAGGGAACACACCACCCACACAACACACAATGAACACAACCTATATACACATCTTCCGGCCTCATAACAGTCTGCGCATTTTTGCGCGCGTCCTTGCAGCGGGCCCCTCACACGGGGTAACCCCGAGGTGGCGGACCGTCAGGTGGCAATTGTCCGTCCCGGAGTGAGACCTCCTCCGATGCCGCGTGACCGTTGGTATCCCCAGGAGGGGTGGTCGGGCGTGAGCCCGTCAGTCCTGATGCACCTGGAGGTGGCACGGCCGGCAAGCATTAGGTGAGAACGACGGAGACGGACCCAGTGAGTCGGTCGACCCCCCACACGTTTGGCCACGCATGTGTGAAGTGGGTTGTGTACCGCAACGAGGGGTTTTAACCTAGAGGGGTGCACGAACCATCGCCGCTTCCCCCATTTAATGCGCACGCACTGTGGTCGCAAAACTTCGACCACCTCCACAGGGCCCCGCCACGGCCGCGCCAGCTTAGGGGAGGTAGCCAGGGGCACTTGGGGACAGTGCAACCATGCCTTGTCCCCCGGCTTCCACTGTATCACGTGCGCCCGACCCAGCCTGAGGCGCTCATTCGCTTTTGACGGAGGTCCGAGTTTAGCATAGCAGCATCCCGCGCCTCTGTTAATTGGCCAGATTAAATTTGACGTGGTCAGCCAATTTAGTTTTCCCTTGCGGGTCGGGGATCTGCAGCTGGGCGCGAACAGGCGGGTCGGGTTCACGACCGTACATGAGGTAAAAGGGGGGAAAATCCCGTAGCTGCATGGGGTGCCATCCGGTATGCCGCCAAGACCCCTTGAATATGCAGGTCCCAGTCAGTCTGCGAGTCCGAGACCTGCTGTGACATCATTGACGTAATGGTGCGATGCAGGCGCTCGACCATTCCGTCAGTTTGCGGGTGATACGGGGAGGTACGAATTTTCTCGTGCCTAAGAGGTCACAGACCTGTTTGAGTAATTTACCGGAAAAATTTCTGCTGCCCTGGTCGGTCAGCAGCGCTCCGGAGCACCTTTGTCCAGGACGTATCCCTGAACAAAGGCCTCCACGATGGCTGCTGCCGACTGGTTGGAAGGGGCCAGGCCATAGGCCAGCGCGTAAAATACTCGACACCTGTCAACAAATACCTATTGCCCCTGGGGGTGGCGGGAAATGGGCCCAAAATGTCCAGCGCGACAAGCTCATTTATTCTGGATACTTTGATCGATTGCAAGGGCGGGTTAGACTCCCGCGCCGGCGGTTTCCGTTGCGCACACCGAGGGCATGATCCCAATAGATCCCCAACATCCCTCGTCATACCAGGCCAAAAAAAATCAAGTTGTAGCAGTGCAAGAGTCTTTTGGGTCCCCAGGTGTAATAGGCGCTCATGCGCGGCCCAC
>WFAB01003279.1:0-18547 GCA_018977245.1 Lethenteron camtschaticum | reverse complement strand
ACACATCACCACGGACCCACACTCACCACGGACCCACACAATCTCCATGAGACCCCCAACATGGACACCCACACACCCCACCGACACTCACCACGAACCCACACACTCACCACGGACCCACACACTCACCACGAACCCACATCACTGACCCAACACACCACGACCCACACCTCACGGACCCACACACACAACACGACCCACACACTCACCCGAACCCACACATGAACCCACCAACATGGACCCACACCTCAACCACGGACCCACACACTCCACGGAACCCACACACTCACCACGAACCCACACACGGACCCACACACTCTCCACGAACCCCCAACATGGACCCACACACTCACGGACCCACACACTCACCACGAACCACAACATGGACCACACACTCACCACCAACAACCTCACCACTGACCCACCACACTCACCACGAACCACACACTCACCACGACCCACAACCCACCACATCGACCACCACGACCACACACTCACCACGAACCCACAACACTGACCCACACACTCACCACGGACCCACACTCACCACGACCCACAACGGACCACACATCACACGCACACGACACACACGGACCACACACTCACCACGAACCCACAACACGGACCCACACACTCACCATGAACCCACAAAACTCACCTCGTCAAAAGTTTCGCTCGGATGGCTTCAGCAGAAGTTGTTCGAAAGGCGACGATGATGAAGCTGAAGCAGCTGAAGTTTAAGAAGCTGCCGTCTCCTTCACGCCCGTCTCGAACTCTGAGGAAGCACGTGGTGATTGCGACGTCACCGGTGATGTCACAGCTCGAGGGACTTGACACGCCCCCTTTAGCCACGCCTCCGAGTGACGTGCCAGTGCGCGACCACGCCCCGGAAGCCGCCCCCCGCCCCTCCTCTTGGGGCGACCTCCACCCCCAGCTTCTACTTCCGCTTCCGGTCGGGGCGAATGGCGGCGATGGCGGGAAAAATCTGAACCCTGTCTGGGCCTCCTCGTGGTCGACTCAGCTGAAGATGCCGACACGGGGCTCTGTGTGAGGTGAGTCTGTGAGTCTCTGTGTGTGTCTGTGTGAGGTGAGTCTGTGGGTCTCTGTGTGTGTCTGTGTGAGGTGAGTCTGTGGGTCTCTGTGTGATGAGTCTGTGGGTCTCTGTGTGATGAGTCTGTGGGTCTCTGTGTGATGAGTCTGTGGGTCTCTGTGTGATGAGTCTGTGGGTCTCTGTGTGATGAGTCTGTGGGTCTCTGTGTGATGAGTCTGTGGGTCTCTGTGTGATGAGTCTGTGGGTCTCTGTGTGGTGAGTCTGTGTGTCTCTGTGTGGTGAGTCTGTGGTCTCTGTGTGGTGAGTCTGGGGTCTCTGTGTGGTGAGTCTGTGGGTCTCTGTGTGGTGAGTCTGTGGGTCTCTGTGTGGTGAGTCTGTGGGTCTCTGTGTGGTGAGTCTGTGGGTCTCTGTGTGGTGAGTCTGTGGGTCTCTGTGTGGTGAGTCTGTGGGTCTCTGTGTGGTGAGTCTGTGGGTCTCTGTGTGGTGAGTCTGTGGGGTCTCTGTGTGGTGAGTCTGTGGGTCTCTGTGTGGTGAGTCTGTGGGTCTCTGTGTGGTGAGTCTGTGGGTCTCTGTGTGGTGAGTCTTTCTGTGTGGTCTTCTGTGTGGTGAGTCTGTGGGTCTCTGTGTGGTGAGTCTGTGGGTCTCTGTGTGGTGAGTCTGTGGGGTCTCTGTGTGGTGAGTCTGTGGGTCTCTGTGTGGTGAATCTGAGTCTCTGTGGGTGTCTTTACATTTCCACACGATGATAATGTTATCAGCCACTTGGTTGAGCTATCATTTGTAATAGCCAGCGCTACATAGCTCCTTACCTGGTAACATTTAAAATCTTTAGTATTTGGGTCTCTATGTATCTCTGTGGGTCTCTGTGTGTGTCTCTGCTTGTCTGTGGATCTCTATGTATATCTATGGATCTGTGTGTCTCTATGGGTCTTTGTGTATTTCTATGGGTCTTTGTCTTTACATTTCTGTGTATTATTGGTTTTCTATGTATCTCTATGAGTCTGTATGTATTACTATAGGTCTCTGTCTCTATGGTCCTATGTATCTTGTGGGTTCTCCGTATCTGTATGGTCTCTATGTATCACTATTGGTCTCTGGTGTCTCTATGGGTCACTTTTTCTATGTATCTCTATGGGTCTATTATCTATATGGTCTCTGTGGTCTCTGATCTGTGTCTTTATGGGTCTCTATGTATCACTATGGTCTCTGTGTGTCTCTATGGGTTTCTGGGTGTCTCTGTGTTATCCTTGATCTGTGTGTCTCTATCGGTATCTATGTATATCTATGGGTCTCTATGTATCACTATGTATCTATATGTATCTCTATGGGTTTCTATATATCTCTATCGATCTCTATGTATATCTATGGGTCTCTACGTATCACTTTGGGTCTCTGTGTGTCCCTATGGGTCTCTATGTATCACTATGGGTCTCTGTTTATCTCTATGGGTCTCTGTGTATCTCTGGATCTCTGTGTGTTTCTATCGGTCTCTATGTATCTCTTTCGGTTTCTATGTGTGACTATTGGTTTTTATGTGTCTCTATGGGTCTCTGTGTGTCTTTATGGGTCTCTATGTATCACAATGGGTCTCTGTGTGTCTCTATGGATTAGCGTGGTTTCTTAAGCGAACTGGGGAATGTGGTGGGCGCGTAAAATGGGAGATGGTGGGAGCTCTATGGGATTGTCCGGCGAGTGCGATTGTAATGCGTAGTGCGGATCGGTAGGGAGGCTTATGTCATGTAGGGAATGTGGAGGGTGGGTAAAGTGTGAGCCTATGGGAGTGGCCGGCAAGTGCGATTGTAATGCGTAGTGCGGATAAGCGTTGTTTCTTAAGCGACCTGGGGAATGTGGGGACGGGTAACGTCGGAGACTATGGGACTAGCCGGTGAAGGTGATTGCAATTTGTAGTGCGGATAGGTTAGGTAAGCTCTGTCCATGACGGCCCGTGCAGAACTCATTAATTGTAACTCAGACACGTGCCCCACCCCACTTGTGACGTCACCACGGCACTTATGCCAGGCTAGGTGCATGCACTCTGAGGCCACGTGAAGTGTCGATGGGTCGCTGCTGGCAGGAGGTCACGGGACAGACCCAGCAGGTGCCATGGGTTGACTGCTGTGCCAGGCTAGGTGCAGGAGGAGGCCACGGGACAGACCCAGCAGGTGCCATGGGTTGACTGCTGTGCCAGGCTAGGTGCATCTGACGACAAACATCTGGGCAGTTCACCACATTGGTTCAAGCAGAGCTTGTCTCTTGTTCTGCTGATGAGACACGGAGTTGGGCAGACTCCAAATATACAGCAGCAGCAGGCATCGACAGGGTTGGGATCGAACCCACGACCTCCTATGTACCAGGCGAGGTAGTTAATATCTCATCAGGGTCAGGATCGAATCCACAACCTCTTGTGTACCAGGCGAGGTAGTCAACATCTGGACCAAAGTCACCTGAGACCCAGGCAGCAGCAACTCGCCACAACAAACACAATTGCAAAGTTCTGTTGAGTCAGCTTATTTATTAACAACAACAATCGATAAACAAACAATGGTCTAGATATATATGTACACATTATTACATTATAATATTTTTTTATCTCTATCCTAACTCTTCACACATGCACGTGGCTAAGCAGGCTCTAGTCCATTGGGTGGTGAGTGTGGGTGGTGTGGGTGGTGTGGTGATTGTGGGTGGTGAGTGTGGGTGGTGAGTGTGGTGTGTGTGGTGAGTGAGTGGTGTATGTGGGTGGTGAGTGTGGGTGGTGTGGTGAGTGTGGGTGGTGTGGGTGGTATGGGTGGTGTCGGTTGTGTAGGTGGGGAGTGTAGGTGAGCGACGATGACGACGATGGCGATGGGAGCTTCCCCTCCGGCTCCGCTCTGTGGAGAGAGAAGCACCAGCACCACAGCAGCGCATCGTCATCATCATCATCATCAACATCGTCATCATCATCGCCATTGTCATCACCATCATCATCGTCGTCGTCGTCGTCGTCATCATCAGACCCACAGAGACCCATAGATCCACAGAGACCCATAGACCCATGTAGACCAGAAGCCACTTGGCCATCTCAGCTGATAGCCGAATAAAGTGGGCTGATAACATCATCTTCATCACGTGGACATTCATAGCGGCAGTCAATTGCTCGAAGTGCGTGACGCCGATTCTCAACATGTAGGGGAAAATATGGAGGACCCTGAAAAGAATCTACGCGGTGACCACCACGGGGACAGAAACGCAGACTGCAAATATACAGCAGAAGGCATCGTCAGGGTCAGGATCGAGCCCACGACCTGCGTAACAGGCGAGGTAGTTAACACTCACTACATCTCGCGTTGTTCGTAAGTGCTGGTGGTGTTCGTAAGTGAGGGTGGTGTTCGTAAGTGTGGGTGGTGTTCGTAAGTGTGGGTGGTGTTCGTAAGTGTGGGTGGTGTTGGTGAGTGCTGGTGGTGTTCATAAGTCGAGCGTAGGGGCCCATGCGTACCTCCATGGTGTTGATACTCAGAGTGGCTTCTCTCATGCAGCAGTCCCCAAGGTCTCTGTGTGGAAAGCTGTGGGTAGGTGGGGGGGTGGAGATGGTGTAGAGAGTCACAACACTAACTCACATCCTCACCACTTTCCCACATCCCCCAACCAGGAACCCACCATTCTAACCACGAACCCCCATCCTCACCACAAACTCACAACACGGACTCACATCCTCACCACGAACTCAGTCACGAAAGCTCCAAATTAAGACTGATATAACAAGTCACGCAAAACATAAAATAGATATACTGTTGATATCCATCACACACTGTTGCTGTAACAACAGTCATATTTTCATTGCAACTCACGGCCACTGGAAAATTAACCAATCTGAATTGCCATGCATGCACTTTTTTAACCACAATTCGTAGAAAATCGTTCCTTCCTTTGTGTCTACAACAAACATCTCTTTAGTACCGGCACTCATAGTGGAAAGTCGTATAGAAATTCATACATTTGTTAACATTATTCACCCTTGGAGTGTGCACGACCATCATGCACAGTTTTAACAACACGGTTGCCAAAGACCGGTGACACGCATTGTTGTTTTCAGAGATCTAGGAGCCAGCTGCTTTGATGTTTATGAGTTTAACATTTTACGTTGTGGCAATGAGAACCACTGTCACATCTGATGGCCCTTTCAACGTAGTTCCCGTACAAAACGTGTGCTCGGCGTTTACATCATTCTACACACAGCAGTGTGCATGAAGAGAAACTTAATTTGTCTAGGCGCGAGTCATCCTGTCAATCACAGCAGTATTTTGTCGTACATAGGGCTCGTCCTAAACAGGAGGGACATGTGAACGATGGTATCGATAATCGATTACGTATAAACTTTGACCTAGGTAACAAAATGCGACTGAAAATGTTCATGGACAATCAGTATGTTCTAAACTGTCTTCTCATTCCGATATTTTTTTGTTCAGTTGCAAGTTTGGAAGAAAAGAAAAAAGATTTAACGTGAAGAAAAATTTGATTGCCATGTTGGGTAGTTTTTGCGAAGTCTTGAGGTTTGGTTGGGGGGGGGCATACCAAAATAATTGTCCAATTCACTGCTGATTGAAGGCTTCCCCACAACATGTTTGTTATGGTTGTTGTTTGACTAGGCCCTCACTACACTGGTCATTGCAGGTTGATGAAGGGGAGCCAAGGCTGGCTCAGGTGTCGCCGCATCGCGAATGTTAAACCTCGGGCTGGGTATCAAACGTCTTCCGTCACATAAGCTATGAAAAGCAACTCTTCGAGGTTCAGTTGTACGTGAATGCACTGCGCCACCATTCCACTTTATTGTAAATCGGAAAATTTCCATAGACAAACACTGGTATCGCTGTAATACTCCACCCGGAGTGTGCAATTATTACAAAATATACGACTGTTGTGTTGTGGAATAATGAATCGGTGGTTGTCCTGTGGAAAGTCTCTCTGGAATTACCACTAATGGAGATGGGTGACGCCCCAGTGCTCGCATGAACATGGGGACATTGTCTTAGCTTGATTGTCGTATAATAGCCGTGAAATAATTACTAAACTTTTTTGTTATTTACCAAGGAAGGCCCACTGAGCTATATAGCTCTCTTTTAGAAGCGATCTGGCCACGAATGATAGCAAAAACGAAGTGACTTATCGCCTGGAAATTTTTCGCAGACAAATACTCCGAACGCATGTTTATATTCTAAATGTGGAGGGAAAAACCGGGGGATCCCTAGAAAAATCCACGCGACCACGGGAAGAACATGCAAACTCCAAATATGCTGATGTCAGGGTCGAGATCGAATCCACGACTTCGTGTATACCAGTCGAGGTAGTTAACATTTCGCTACCGTGGTAACTGTAATACAAGGTAATGGTACAGCCCCTGCAATTATTTGTGCCACTGCTGGTGAAAGGGCCTCTGCTAGAAATAGCTCTAGAGTGCTGTTCTAGAGGGTATTTTTTGGTGAGCTCTTCCAAGCTTGCAAGACGCCTTGGAATAGGTTGGAGTAACCCACACTTTATCCTGCCGCTCGAAGAAAACAACCCCCACAAAACATTCTTTACATCATTCTGAAATTTAGTAGAGCACAATTATTACCGCACGGTATTATTATTACGTAATTAGTGCTCGTGATGCCTTCTTCGCCGGCTACCACGCCGCTCTGTTGTACAAGCGGCACTTAGTCTCGCGTGGCTGGGCCATGCTCCTGGCAAAGTGTTCGGTTTTTGGGTACCGCGTGTGCGCGCTCAAGAGTTCGCCGGGCGATGACAACCCCTGCCCCCCACACTCAACACTTAGGGCGATCTCGTGCACAGACATCTGTAAACAGACAACGAAAACCATGGGGCACATTTGTAAAATCATTTGTTTATTGCTGCTGTAGGTCACCATTGAAAAATACATGCTTAGCTAAATGGCCATTACCCAAAATAACTGCCTGACTGACTATATAGTTGGTGCACATTTGCATCTGGATTAAGGTCAGACTAAACCTAACCCAAGAGCATGATCTGGAATTCTAAAGGGAATAATTGCACCACTCTCTGACCAAGCAGAAACAGTTGGCACTGGCAGTTTGATGATCATACCTTGTCAGACTGCACTCATAGAGGTTGTTTACTGCTCCTGACATCTTTATGGCAATCAATGTTGATGGGGTGCTATTATAGGCCCTCCTGAAAATCCACAATTATGCCACAGTCTGTCTACCTGTTGTAGGGGGAGTGCGTATCAGACTCGCCGTGGTACCAAGGTATATGCAGATACACCCGATATGTAAACGTCTGTTGAACACGACGTTTACCAGCACCGTACGCACGGATTGGTTACAAGACACAAGATTAAAGCGCAGACTCCTTTAAACGTTGCAAGCGTGCTTTACGTACCTTTAACTTCTTTCCCACCATACGTAGCCAACCGTGTTAATCGGAGGAGGTGCGGGGGCAGGACAACAAACTAAACGCAGAAGGCAGTTCTGAAAGAATGAGTCGTTCTAAAGAAATGTGCCTGGGAAGTGAGCGAATGTACACGAGATGAAGAAACACCGCTTGAAAAGGTCGGATTTTGGAACATCGATAGAAATAAGTAATATTTAAAAATACTTTTTTTTAAACACGCTTTAATGAAATGTACCGTACTAGTAAGGGCAGAACTCTACGATCTTGATTTTTGATTAGAGTGTGCTGATTTTTAAAGGTGCATTGAAAAATGTATATTCTGCTACTGATACTCCTGCTGTTGTGGAGTGACTCATGCAACCAACTACAGCTGCAAAGTTTGGTCGTACATGTTACGTGTATCGTTTATTGTTAAATTTGAATCACAGTTCCTATGATCACTGTTACATTGTTTTTATAGCCTTATTTTGGTGATTTTGAAAACGTTTTGTTTAGCCATGTTTGTTTGTTGTAGTACAGAGTTAGCCTGATAACTTGTTAAGCCAGGAAAGCCCCACTGAGTCAAAAAGTCAAAAGGTTTTTGTAGGGTCCTGCCAAGTGTTTGCAGTAGGGGGCGATGTTGCTACACCAAATCGGACGATACGAAGGGAGAGATTGAGGCCTGGTTCTAGGCTTTAGGCCTAGCTGTAGGCTTTAGGGCGCTGTGAGTTAATTTTTAATTTAAATGTTTTAATGATTTATATAAAAGCTTTAAATTTAAATGTTTCTATTTAAAAACATGAGGGAATGTAACATTGTTAAACATAACTCCCTTTCACACACGCGGGGGTACGATACGAAGGGAGAGTTTCAGGCCTAGTTCTAGGCTTTAGGCCTAGCTGTAGGCTTTAGGGCGCTGTGAGTTTTTTTTATTTAATTTCAAAGTTTTAATTAAAAGCTATCTCAGGGAATAAGGGAATGTTACACGTGTCATGCCAAGTGTTTGCAGTAGGGGGCGATGTTGCTACCAGGATAGCGTAACTGAGTCTAAAGGTTTTTGTAGGGTCATGCCAAGTGTTTGCAGTAGGGGGCGATGTTGATACACGGACGGACGGACGGACAGTCAGACGGACGGACGGACGGACACATTAATCTATTGGTGGTCTGGTCCACTTCGTTCCTACCAGTATAAAACCCCCACCCACTCCCCCCACCCCATCACCCCATCACTCCCCCCCACCCCATCACTCCCCCCACTCCCCCCACCCCATCACTCCCCCCCACCCCATCACCCCCCCACCCCATCACCCCCCCACCCCCACTCCCCCCACCCCATCACCCCCCTTCACTCCCCGCCACTTCCCCCACCCCCACTCCCCCCACCCCCTCCTCCCCCCCACCCCTCCCACCCCCACTCCCCCCACCCCTCCCACCCTCAATTCCCCCCACCCCCCACACCCCCAACCGCCATTCCGCCCCCACTCCCCCCCCACCCCCCACTCCCCCCCACTCCCCCCCCCACCACCAACCGCCGCCATTGGCCACTGAGTGACGGTGACGTCACCACGGCGCCTGTGCCAGGCTGGGTGCACTTCGAGGCTGCCGCGTGAAGTGTCGACGGCTCGACACTGAGGTGGTGACGTCACGCGAGCGTTGTGTTTAACGATTTAACGATATTAGCGTAAAAATATGAGCATTAGCTCAAGTGATGTGAATACGTTCGGATTACCTCAAGTAATGTTACATTTACCTGAGGTAATTTTACCTCGCATAAGGTAAAGTTACCTCATTTGAGATAATGTTACCTTACCTGACGTAATTTTACCTTTGCCTGAGGTAATGTTACCTCGACCTAACGTTATATTACATCGCTTGAGGTAAAGTTACCTCACGTGAGGTAAAGTTACCTCGCCTTCCATTGAATTCCGATTATGTAACCCTGAGGTAATAATCACGCGATAATTGTGTTTAATGATTTAACTACGTGAGAATATTACGATATGGGCATTAGCTGAAGTGATGTGAATACGTTCGGATTACCTCAAGTAATGTTACATTTACCTGAGGTAATGTTACCTCTATGTGAGGTAAAGTTACCTCACTTAAGGTCAAGTTACCTCGCCTGAGGTAAAGTTAACTAACCTGGGGTAATGTTGCCTCTACCTGAGGTGAAGTTTCCTCACCTGAAGTAATTTTACTTCGCCTAAGATAAAGTTACCTCAGCTGAGGTAAAGTTACCTCATTTAAGATAATGTTACCTTACCTGACGTAACTTTACCTCTGCCTGAGGTAAAGTTACCTCGGCCTAACGTTATATTACTTCGTCTGAAGTAAAGTTACATCGCCTGAGGTAATGTTACCTCTACCTGAAGTAATTTTACCTCACCTAAGGTAATGTTACCTCGCATGAGGTAAAGTTACCTCATTTGAGGTAAAGTTACCTCACCTGAGGTAATGTTATCTCGACCTGAGGTTACTAAGGGCACCACGGGGTGACCAGCCCCTCCCCACCCCCCACCCAGCCCCCCCCACTCAGCCCCACCCAGCCCCTCCCCACCCCCCACCCAGCCCCTCCCTCCCCACCCCCCCCCCCCCCCTCCCCACCCCAGCCCCCACCCTCCCCACCCAGCCCCACCCTCCCCACCCAGCCCCTCCCTCCCCACCCAGCCCCTCCCTCCCCACCCAGCCCCACCCCACCCAGCCCCACCCTCCCCACCCAGCCCCACCCTCACCACCCAGCCCCTCCCTCCCCACCCAGCCCCACCCAGCCCCACCCCACCCAGCCCCACCCTCCCCACCCAGCCCCTCCCCTCCCCAACCATCCCCACCCTCCCCACCCAGCCCCTCCTTACACGACGGACGGACGGACACAATAATCCCCTGTGGGCTGGTGTAACCAGGAGGTTCCTACCAGTAGTCAAGTGAGGATTCTATCTCACGCGAATTTTAAATCGTGTAAGATTTACGCTACGAGACGACTTCACGTTACGATTACAGCTACACATCTCGTACAGTGTTGACACGAGCGACTAATTAATTGTACAAGATTTACTTTGCACTGAATGAGAATGTCGCGGTGAAGATTACCTTATAATATAACGTGATTTGATACGGATTGCATCACATTCTGATTACCTTACCCTCAGTGCCGGATAAAGTTAGTTCGGGGCCTGTAGCATGTGCTATAAAGGGGCCCAATTATTTTTTTTTTAAACGTAAACATTAAAACACACATTTTTTACTTGCACAGTAAAGTATTTGTATTTTTTCATTTGCTATACAGCCGGATAATACGAATAATCGCTAACCTTAAACACCCAGTCGTTCATAAAAAAAGTTGAAGGCGGTATAGTACTATAGTAATAGAGCAAGTGCAGAATCAATTAACCCGAATTGATATCTTGAAAGCATTTAGCGCGGGGCCCTTGAAAGTGCGGGGCCCGTAGCATTTGTAGCAACTTTTGCGACTCCGATAATTATAAACCCCCCCCACTCCCCCCACCCCCCACTCCCCCCCCCCACCACCAATCGCCGCCATTGGCCACTGAGTGACGGTGACGTCACCACGGCGCCTGTGCCAGGCTGGGTGCACTTCGAGGCTGCCGCGTGAAGTGTCGACGGCTCGACACTGAGGTGGTGACGTCACGCGAGCGTTGTGTTTAACGATTTAACGATATTAGCGTAAAGATATGAGCATTAGCTCAAGTGATGTGAATACGTTCGGATTACCTCAAGTAATGTTACATTTACCTGAGGTGATGTTACCTTGCCTGAGGTAAAGTTACCTCGCCTTCCATTGCATTTCGATTACCTTACCCTGAGGTAATAATCACGCGATAATTGTGTTTAACGATTTAACTACGTGACAATATTACGATAGGAGCATTAGCTGAAGTGATGTGAATACGTTAGGATAACATCAAGTAATGTTACATTTACCTGAGGTAAAGTTACCTCTACCTAATGTTACATTACATCGCTTGAGGTAAAGCTACTTCACCTGAGGTAAAGTTACCTTCCCTGAGGTAAAGTTACCTCCCCTGAGGTAAAGCTACCTCTACCTAACGTAATGTCACCTCACTTGAGGTAAAGTTATCTCACCTGAGGCAATGTTACCTCACCTGAGGTAAAGTCATCTCTCTCTGAGATAAAGTTATATCACCTGAGGTAAAGTTACCATACCTGGGGAAATGTTACCTCTACCTGAAGTAAAGTTAATTCACCTCAGGAAAGTTTCCTCATCTGAAGTAATTTTACTTCACCTGAGGTAAAGTTACCTCACTTGAGCTAACTTTTGCGACTCCGATAATTCTAGATTTGAAGTTTTCGTGACTGCAAGGATTCATATTCTTAGGTTTTTCGGTAAAGTCACGTAGGTAAAAATTAAAATTAATAAAAGTAAAATAAAATAAAAATCACGACGTTTCGGAGGCAACACAAGCTTCCGTCTTCAGGTGGAACCGTCACATCAAGTACTGGATACAGCTGTCGGGCTGTGACGGTTCCACCTGAAGACGGAAGCTTGTGTTGCCTCCGAAACGTCGTGATTTTTATTTTATTTTACTTTTATTAATTTTGATTTTTTTGCCTTCGTGACTTTACCGAAAAACCTTCGATAATTATAAAACCCCACCCCCCACCCCATCACCCCCCACCCCCCACCTCACTCCCCCCACTCCCCCCACCACTCTCACCGTCCCACCACTCACCAACCGCCATTCCGCCCCACCCCCCACTCCCCCCCACCCCCTCCTCCCCCCCACTCCCCCCCCCACCACCACCAATCGCCGCCATTGGCCACTCAGTGACGGTGACGTCACCACGGCGCCTGTGCCAGGCTGGGTGCACTTCGAGGCTGCCGCGTGAAGTGTCGACGGCTCGACACTGAGGTGGTGACGTCACGCGAGCGTTGTGTTTAACGATTTAACGATATTAGCGTAAAGATATGAGCATTAGCTGAAGTGATGTGAATACGTTCGGATTACCTCAAGTAATGTTACATTTACCTGAGGGGATGTTACCTCCCGCGAGGTAACGTTACCTCGCATGAGGTAAAGGAAAAGTTACCTCACCTGAAGTAATTTTACTTCACCTAATGTAATGTTATCTCGCATGAAGTGAAGTTACCTCATCTGAGGTAAAGTTACCTCACCGGTGACGATTTTCTGAACCGGTCCTGGGCCTCATCCCCTAGGTCGACTCGGCCTCAAATGAGTTCCTGGTGTAGCGGTGTGTAGTGAACATCGCCACTGGGGAGACAAAGGCGGCCGGGCGTGGTGCTGGCCACCCACCCCCCCCTCGTGTGTCGTTCCGGCCTTCATAGGCGCCGCTACTCGCTCACAGCGCTTGACCCGACAGTCTGTTAAGGCCACACGGGGGATCTTAGTCTCGTATCCCTGTGACTCTGTCTCCCTGTGACTCTGTCTCCGTGTGACTCTGTCTCCCTGTGACTCTGTCTCCTGTGACTCTGTCTCAGTGTGACTCTGTCTCCGTGTGACTCTGTCTCCCTGTGACTCTGTCTCCGTGTGACTCTGTCTCCCTGTGACTCTGTCTCCCTGTGACTCTGTCTCCCTGTGACTCTGTCTCCCTGTGACTCCGTCCTCCGTGACTGCGTCTGACCGTCGTCCGCGTCTCGTCCCTCCGTGTCTCTGCGCCTCAGCAGCAGCAGCAGGAGATGGGCGACTTCCGAGACATCAGAGGCTTCTTCACCAAGGCCGAGTGGAGCGATCTGGCCGAGCGCGAGAAGCGGCGCTACAGGAACATCAAGCAGAACCACGCCGTCCTGCTGAACCTCGGTGGGTACGGCAGGCCGAGCCTCTTCGCAACTCAACTAATTGTCGCAGTGATTATAATGATGAGACCAAGACGTCGTAGCAGAGTGGCATGCATGGGGCGCCATGGTGGCGAGATGTTAACTAACTCGCCTGGTCTACAGGAGGTCGTGGGTTCGATCCCGACCCTGACGATGCCTGTCATATATCTGGAGTCTGCGTGTGTCTCTTCCCGGTGAGATGTTAACTCCCTCTCCTGGTCTACAGGAGGTCGTGGGTTCGATCCCGACCCTGACGATGCCTGTCATATATCTGGAGTCTGCGTGTGTCTCTCCCCGGTGAGATGTTAACTACCTCGCCTGGTCTACAGGAGGTCGTGGGTTCGATGGCGACCCTGACGATGCCTGTCATATATCTGGAGTCTGCGTGTGTCTCTCCCCGGTGAGATGTTAACTACCTCTCATGGTCTACAGGAGGTCGTGGGTTAGATCCCGGTCCTCCGGGTTTTTGCTCCACATGTAGAATCAACATCACGCGTTTAGAGTATTTGTCTGCTGCTATAAATGTCCACGTGGTAAGCCACTTGGTTGAGCTGTCATTTGTGGCAGCCAGGTCGCTTCTGAAGACGGAGCCAATAGCTCAGTGGACTTCACCTGGTGAAGTAAAAATAGATTTAGTTTTAGTTTAATGATTTGTTTACCTTTACTCTACTTTGCACGCCTATCGTGTTTGTGTTTTGTGTTGTAACTTTCTGACCCCGTGCCCCCTATGGGACATCTATGAAAAAGAGCTTCATAGCTCATCGGATTCATAATTCTAGTCACGTAGGTAAAAAATAAAATTAAAATTAATCAAAGTAAAATTAAAATTTATAAAAGTACTTTTATTAATTTAAATTTTATTTTTTACCTACGGATTCATAATGTTGGAGAGTAAACCCACAACATTTACAAAAATAGTTTATTTTGACTTAAAACTTTCGTGACTGCAGGAATTCATATTCTTTGGTTCTTTCGATAAAGTGACGTAGATAGAAAAACTAAAATAAAAATAAAGTGAATAATAAAAATGATAAAGCACTCATGTATAATCAAAACTTTTGAGTTATAAATTAGTCTTCTTGGTTCTTTCGGTAAAGTCACATAGAAGGGAAAAAAAACATAAAATACAATTATTAAAATACAATTTTAATGTTTTCTTTTTAATATTTTATTATTTCCCTTCTACGTGACTTTACCGAAAGAACCAAGAAGATGAATCCCTGCAGTCACGAAAGCTTTAAATTGAAATGTATACATTAGTGTTTTTTTTTATGGAGCAGTCTAATTAGTGTCTTATTTTTATAATTTTTTATTCACTTAATTTGTATCATTTGAACTGCCTCTATTGGGAGGGTTTCCACATAACCATGAGATCTTTTAACAATCTCCGTGACAAGAAAGTTCATCTGATCGAGTCACTCACATTTCTGAAGAGATGCCGTGACTCTAACGTAATACCGATCTCATTGACACTGATTTCTGCTGCAGTCACATCTTCCAATGCCAGACGAATTTTGTTCAGGGCGAGCTTGGCCCTGATCTCAGAGAGAATTAGACTGCTCCATACTGAACTAGATCATGTAGACAAGACACTCTTGAAATCACACTTAACATTGACGGGAAAAATGTCGACATCTGATTGGGAACATGTAGATAACATGACCGCTTAATCAGCCACTACAATGTCAGCGAAATGTAAAGATCTGATTTTCGAGTTCAACCTCCTTTCTAACAAGAAACCAGATCCACACGTTAAAAGGTTAGACGTTGACAAGGTTGTTATTAATCTGAGTAATAGCCCAATGTGCGATGGTCTAAAGTCGGTTTTGGCTAAAGGGTTGAACTTCTCAGTCACCCCCAAACACATTCCAGTGGATGACGTTATTGCCCAGGTCGATGTCGCTCTTAAGGGTTTGGGGCGCATCGCTGCAGACGTTACAAGATCTGAAATTGCTGCAACCCTCAAAAGCGCTAAGATACCAGTCAGCAACATCAGTGAGGATGAACGTTTTTGTGGTTTTTGATTATTTTTATTCACTTTATTTTTCTGTCTACGTGACTTTGCCGAAAGAACCAAAGAATATTTACAAAAAAATGTATTTTGTGTGTGTGTAATTTGTTTACCTTTTCTATACTTTGCACTCCTATCGTGTTTACTGTATTGCTTGGGGTTATTGTAGCAGCCAAATAATATAAATGAACGTAGTAGCGGTACACCGTTGCGCTGTATGAAATAATCATCACATTTTTGGCAAAAGTTATTTATTTCCTCGCGATTCGAGACCCCAGACAGAAGGATATTTTGGGGTGGTGGTGGTGCGTCAAAATCAGTTGTCGTGATGCCAAAGCGGTGGGAAGACGGAACGTGACATGAGCAGCACTGAACACGAAGCTTCGCAGTCTGTTGCCGTACAGCGGCGCCCAGTCTGATGACGATCGGCTTCTCCGTGCTCCAGTGGCAAGATTGGACTCCTCGTGCCCCTAGAGACTCGGTCGGACGGTGCCTCGATACGACTCGTGGTGTCGCCACCGCACGTTCGGAATGGGGGACGCGGCTGCTGAATCTGAGTGCAACTTCTGATGGAGAGTCCTGCAGCTCACTCAAGGGGCAACGGCGACATCATCGGGACTATGAAAAATAAGAATCGGTTTTACTCTTTATGGGAATGAAACAGGAGGTGTTAAGATGTTCAAACACCAGATAGATTATAGCTTTTGCAAGGAATCAGGTTACTGCATTAACCACGTGTACTGAACACGCAAAAAACACTCTCTGATAACATTTAATCATTGTCTTTGATACTGATTGGTCTACCCCAGAGACAGCCTTCTTCATGGCCTAGTCTCACCAGTGTCAGACCAGAGAACAACACCAAAAGGCGACCAGTACAAAGACAATGCAGTGTCAAGAGCATTTATAGCTCGGGGTGAGTAGCTATATCATTGGACCTTTTTGCCAGAATCAAAGTATAAAAAATAGGAATCGGTTTTACCCTTTCTGGCAATAAAACAGGAGCTGTTAAGATGTTCACACACCAAATAGATGATTCCTTTTTGCAAGGAATCAAGTTACTGCATTAACCACGCGTACTTGTGTTGAACACGCAAACAAACACGCTCTGATAGTAATCACATCGTCAGGACTGTGTTACGAGGACCCGGTGTGTTGCTATGCTGCACGGGTGTACTGCCAATACGTACAAATAACAATGACCGACTGCCTCCTTGCGCAGGGATGAACCCGGCCCAGCCCGAGTTCATGCGCGCACGCGGCAAGCGCAGGGCGAGGGGGAATGGAGCGGAGTGCGGGCGGTCGAGCGACTCCGACGAGGAGTGGACGGGGAGGAGGAAGAGGAAGGAGGTGGCGATGCACGGAGGACGAAGAGGCAAACGTAAAAGGGCGCTTGCAGACCGTGCAGAGACCCCCTGTAGACTCACACAGAGACCCCCTGTAGACTCACACAGAGACCCC
This sequence comes from Lethenteron camtschaticum, assembly GCA_018977245.1. Lineage (NCBI taxonomy): Eukaryota > Metazoa > Chordata > Hyperoartia > Petromyzontiformes > Petromyzontidae > Lethenteron > Lethenteron camtschaticum. The sequence goes on along the minus strand of WFAB01003279.1, from coordinate 1,846 downwards.
TGTAGACTCACACAGAGGCCCCCTGTATACTCACGCAGAAACCCCCTGAAGACTCACAAAGAGACCCCGTGTAGAATCACACAGAGACCCCTGTAGACTCACACAGAGACCCCTGTAGACTCACACAGAGACCCCCTCTCGACTCACGCAGAGACCCCCTGTAGACTCACACAGAGACCCTCTGTAGACTCACGCAGAGACCCCCTGTAGACTCACACAGAGACCCCTGTAGACTCACACAGAGACCCCCTGTAGACTCACACAGAGACCCCCTGTAGACTCACGCAGAGACCCCCTGTAGACTCACGCAGAGACCCCCTGTAGACTCACGCAGAGACCCCTATAGACTCACACAGATACCCCCTGTAGACTAACACAGAGACCCCCTGTAGACTCACATAGCGACCCTCTGTAGACTCACGCAGAGACCCCCTGTAGACTCACGCAGAGACCCCCTGTAGACTCACACAGAGACCCCCTGTAGACTCACACAGAGACCCCCTGTAGACTCACACAGAGACCCCCTGTAGACTCACACAGAGACCCCCTGTAGACTCACACAGACCCCTGTAGACTCACACAGAGACCCCCTGTAGACTCACACAGAGACCCCTGTAGACTCACACAGAAACCCCCTGTAGACTCACACAGAGACCCCCTGTAGACTCACGCAGAGACCCCTGTAGACTCACACAGAAACCCCCTGTAGACTCACGCAGAGACCCCCTGTAGACTCACACAGAGACCCCTGTAGACTCACGCAGAGACCCCTGTAGACTCACACAGAGACCCCTGTAGACTCACGCAGAGACCCCTGTAGACTCATGCAGAGATCCCCTGTAGACTCACGCAGAGACCCCCTGTAGACTCACACAGAGACCCCCTGTAGACTCACACAGAGACCCCCTGTAGACTCACGCAGAGACCCCTGTAGACTCACAGAGACCCCCTGTAGACTCACGCAGAGACCCCTGTAGACTCACACAGAGACCCCCTGTAGACTCACGCAGAGACCCCTGTAGACTCGCTTGATGAAGCTGGTTGTAATCACCAGCGGAACCAAGTTAAATGCCCGCTCACGGCCAACACCAGTGACGACGATCCGAACCGGTCCTGAGCCTCCCCTAGGTTGACTCAGCGTCAAAATGAGTACCTGGTGCAGTGGTGTGTAGTAAACATCACAACCGGGGAGACAAAGACGGTCGGGCGTGTTGCTAGCTGCCCATCCCCCGTGTGCCGTGCTGGCCTTCGTAGATGCTGCTTGCTGACAGCACTTGACCGCAACAGTCTGTGAAGGCTACACGGGGCATCTTTTTAATTGTGGACCGAGTTGGCACAGTCGCGGGCACAGGTGGTGCATCTGGCAGTCATCTCAGTAAACCTATGGCACCTGCAGGGTCCGTCTTGTGACCTGCACCTAGCCTGGCACAACAGTCAACCCATGGCATGGCACCTGGTTCTGTCCTGTGACAACAGTCTGTTAAGGTGGCACAGGGGAGATCATTGACTTTTTGGTAAATATGTGAGTGAGTAAATGTTTGCATGCGTAAATACGCGTGTGGGTGTGTTCACACGTGTGTGTGTGTGTGTTAATGCATTTCCGTGTGTTCACACGTGTGTGCGTGTGTTAACGCGTGTGCATATGGGGAGCGGTAGTGTAGCGGTTAGCGCGCTGCGCTATGAACCCGGCGACCCGGGTTTGATTCCCGCTCACGGTCAACACCAGTGACGATTATTTGAACCGGTCCTGTGCCTCCCCTATGTCGGCTCAGCCTCAACTGAGTACCTGGTGCGGTGTGTAAACATCACCACTGAGGAGACAAAGACGGTCGGGCGTGGTGCTGGC